>CANYLF011516346.1:0-13722 GCA_948193215.1 Bocquillonia castaneifolia | reverse complement strand
GTAATATAGACTGTTAGGAAAATTTACACAATAGAAGTGATCATGTAACAAAATCGTTTCTTTTTTGTTAAATCCTTTTGTTTTTATTTTGTTTTTCCTCAGCAGTCTTCATTAATTCTGACCAGCTGATTTTTTTTTTTTTACCATTTTTGTAATTAATTGTTGCATGGTGCATTGTCAGTCACAGCTAGTTTCGTTTTTTAAATAGGTGAGGGCAGAATACTGTATTTTTCTTGTGCAATTAATGCATTGCTTTGATGTGTAGCTTTTTTGGTTTGTGATATCCAATTCGATGTTTTGCTTTGAATTTCATTAATGATTATTGTTTTTTTTGCCATTCTAGTGCATTGCAGAACAGAGCTAAAACATAAACATGTTAATGTTATTGTTAGCATACATTTGAGTCAATTTGACATTGTTCTGCTTTCATTAGCCCAGCTTTTGAATGATCTTATTATTATGGGCCTGAAGGTTTCTTTCTGTTGAGTCTAATTGGTGTAGAAAATGGCCGAAGGTATGGTGCTAAACTGTTGAGGGCCTTTTAAAATGGGGTAAATTTTTGTAAAGAAAAGAATTTCACATGACAATTAATAGGTTTTGTTTGATCTAATTTCGATGATTTGTAAATAAATTTTTGAATTTAATAAATTGATATATATAATAAATTTAAAATATATAATTTAAGAGTACTTATGTTATTATAAATTTTTATCACTCATACTTTAAAGTGTATTTAATCTAATTATTATAAATCTCTATTAAAAAATTAGAACTATAAATAAGCTTTAATTTATATAAAATATAAATATTTATGAATTCACTAATCAATTCCATAAATTTATACCAAATACAGTGTAAAGACTAGATTATCATCCCCATCATTAGTCTTTATGAAGCATTAAAAAAAGTGAATTATTTGATAGTATTTGTATTTTGTTTGATTTTTTTTTAAATTTATACTGTTTAAATGCATTTGTCATGTATATTATACTAATACAATTCACATCACATAGTGTAGTATGCATTTTTCAAATACTAATACATTGGCGCTTTTTCTTTGTACTATTTATTTATTTATTTTTATCCAATTTTTGTCTTTTAATTATCCCTCCAAATCCAATTCTTTGAAAAGAAAACCTTCCCTTCCATTTCACTAAACTCAATCAACAGTGAGTCCCAAAAATTGAAGGAGTGAGGATGAATACGAAAACATTCAAAGGAGCGAATGTGTATATGTCTCAAAATCTAGTTGCTCCTGAAGTTTTCGCCGCTCTTCTCGATGCTCTCCGGCTGAATGGCGCCCAAGTTTTTCTCTGTTGCGATCCTTCTCGCAATAGCCCTAACGATTTCCACATCATCTCCTCTCCTGATCACGTACCCATTTCCTCCTTCTTATTTTTATATATTCTATACATGTTATTTAATACCCATTTGATTTGTTGCGCCTTTTCTTCACTTCCTCCCTTTTTCAGGAGAAATTCGACTATCTTAGAGCTAAAGGCTGCAATTTACTTGGTACTCTCTTTTTCTCTTTCTTTTCTTATTTTTTCTAAAATTAAATTTAGGTTTTCTTTAATTTGAGTCGAATGCTTTGGTGGGTCAGGTCCACAATGCGTGCTTTCATGTGCTAAAGAACATAGGCCTCTTCCTCAACAATCTTTCACTTGTTGTCTTGCTATGGATGGCCTTAAACTCCTTGCTTCTGGTTTTGACATTGACGAAAAGGTACCCTTTCTTTTCATAATCTTCTTTGTATCTGTGATTGCTGTTTTTCTTATTTTCCTCTTATTGCTTGTGTAATTGTGTCTCTCACAGGTTAAGATTGAAAAGATGGTTACTGGAATGGGGGGGCAGTTGTGTACGAAAGCGTCTCCAGATGTTAGTTTCGTCATTGTAAAGAATGTTTTGGCTGCCAAGTACAAGGTTCTATTCAAGATGTTGAAATTTGTTTGTGTGTACACTCACTAATATATGCCTAAATTTGGTTTCGCAATTTGATATGTCTGCTCTTTCCTGCTTTGCAGTGGGCTGTTAATGTTCTGAAGAAACCTGTTGTCACTTGTAACTGGCTGTATCAGTGCTGGAATGAGCACCGTGTTGTTCCGCAAGAGTCTTATAGGGTTCTTCCCTTTTCTGGATTAATGATATGTGTTACCAGAATTCCTGCAGGTTAATGTGTAAGGCACCTGTTGTCTTGCTCCTAGTAGACTATGTCTGTTTTTAATATTGACTTTATGCCTGTTTTCAGATGAGCGAAAGGAGATTGAAAAACTCATCACTCAAAATGGTGGCAAATATTCTGCAGAGCTCACAAAGAAGTGCACTCATTTGATTTGCGATATATCCTTTTCTTGTTTCCTTAAGTTAAGAAGTATATGTTGATTTTGGTCCAGATTGGCCTTTTCATTTTCAATCTCAAATCATATCACATACCTCTCTTTTTACATCAACCCTCATCACCATTGCCTTTTTTTTTTAAACATATGATTTTTCTTAAAAGTGACAGATTCTTGAGATATGCAGATTGATTGCATAAAATTTTGCCATCTTTCTGTCACAAGAATGCTTTTATATGCGGGCATCTTTCAATTATTCTTTTATGTATATCTTAGACTGCGCTGTTAAGGAACATATAAATCTGTTAAACACTCACTGCTGCAGACACTGGCATGTGCACTCATCCATGATCATTTTTATGGAATTGATTTCTTCCTTGTGTTCCTCTGTCCGTCTGTAGTGGAAATTACATTAGTAGGAATATAAGCCGAAACGTCTCCTTATTGGGTCTCGACTATTGGTAAAGCAGTCATACTTCCTTCACGTTCCCAGAAAACCTTTGATTATTTTCCAGCAAATTATTGTTCTGAACTTACTGAATAGTTTTGTACAATGTTTCTTAAGTATTAATTAAAGTTGGACACATTTGTTCTCTTGACTGCTTGCAAGCTCCTGAAGGTGACAAGTACAAAGTTGCTCGAAGGTGGGGCCACATCCATATTGTAACCCGGAAGTGGTTTGATCAGTCTCTTGTTAGGAGAGGTATGCTTTACATTATTGATATTCTCTGCATTTTAATTTAGCTTTAATTTTTCATCCCTTGAGGATTTCAGATGCTGTACGCATTGTAGCTGACATTGAACTTATCTTTGATGGTTAGCATGTCTTAATGAGGAGTCCTATCCTGTCCAGGGTGGTTCATCTTCAACTAAAACTGCGAAAGGTCCATCAATGGCACAGCATAGCCAAGACAAATGTATTGGTAATTCATTCTCCATGCCATCTTCAGCAGCAGCAGATACCAATTTTCCAGGTCCTAGTGCTGGAGTTTCTGATCCCGATTTGGAAGCTACTCTATCTCAGAACATGTCTTCTATGTTTTCTGATCCTTCTGTCTTTGCGAAAGAGCCAGACAATGAAATGCCTACAGTACACCCCGCAAATGAAACAAACCTTGATGGTTGTGTTGCTGATGATTCTCAATCTGATGACAATGATCTGTACCTATCAGAATGTAGAATATCACTTGTTGGCTTTGAAGCTTCTGATATGCGTAAATTAGTGAATATGGTGCTTAGAGGTGGGGGTTCCCGGTATATGATTTTGAATGATAAATTGACACACATTGTGGTTGGAACTCCAACAGAGATGTAAGTCTTCTCCAAGTTTATGCACTATCAAATTTAAGAATGCATTTCTCCTTTTCCTTTAGCTTCTATCATGCTTAGCTGTTCAGGTTCTTTTCAGCAATGCCTTACAGTTGTCAATACATGACAACTTGGTTGTAATCTAAGAATGATTATATTTTTATGTAGATTAATCTCTGTATCTTCACTGGATGAGTTTCGTACTCAGTTTTTAAATTCTTGGTCTAACATACATATATGTTCTTCCAGTGAAAAAAAAGAGCTGAGGGGTCTTGCCGCTTCACGTGTCATTGAAGTGGTTAGACCCACCTGGCTTGAAGATTGTGATCGTCAAAAGAAAGAAGTCCCTGTGCTCAGGCAACATATTGCCTATGATCTACTGCTTCCTAAAGGTGGCTTTATTATTTTTTTTAATGATTGTCTTCCAGTTTCTTGATTTTACTCTTTTTTGTACCTGTGTATATGCTGCAGTTTACTTCTGTTTCTTAACTGTTTCATGGGGTTGATTTATACTCTCATCATTTAGGGATTTCTGTCACGCCTGCATAGTTTATCCTCTTAACAGTTTGTCCTTCTTACGTAGATTCTTTGAGCTCCAATAGAGGGGCAGTAATGGGTATGAATGGTGTGAATCAAGGTAAAATCTCCATTACTTTTTCAAGCATTCCTTCTGATCAGTTATTGGGGAGTGGAAAGTTTGGCAGCGGGATGACATCATCCTCGGATAATTTAAGAGAAGAGAAAACAGGAATCAACATGAATGGGAGCGTATCTCTGGATGTGACTGAGAAACAATCTCGGCAGAACTCATTTTCCAGTGTTGATGGTCAAAAAAAGAGTGGAAAGAAACTGCAGCATAATTCCAGCAGTCAAAACCATAAGTCACCATCTGTTTTCAAAGGGAAAATATTTCGCTTTTCAAACTCTTTTCCTGCAGATAGGGTAAGCAGTTGAACATACTATATTGAAATTGATGTGATTCTTTTATAGTTGCATGTGGACACTGGGTACTATGACAGATAATGTGATGCATTAAATTAACTTCTCTCTTTTACTTCTTAGCTTTAACTGGTTGTTGTACTCTGTTTAAGCATGCTGCATCATCTTTACCTTTGACTTTTTTTTTTTTTTTTCATTTCTAAAAGGTTTCTTGCTACATGCCCATGTTCTCAATTATTAAGATATTCTGTGTAATGCTTCCCTACTTTATATAGTTGTCACCTCGGATTTTTATTTTTCCTGTTAGAGAGCTGAAATTGTTCAGTGGGTAAGTCAAGGGGGAGGTGAGATGGTGGAAGATCATTCCAAAGACCATGTCCACTTCACCATTGAATGCCATGGCATGATACCGAGATCTTTGGTTGATTCCCAAACTACTTATGTGTCCAGTCATTGGGTGCGGTCTTGTTTAGAGGTAAGGTTGACTTTTTATATTTTCCTTTTTTTTTTCCTGTATTTTTCTGTGTCATGATTGTTATCAAATAAATTTTAAGTTATGGAAATTTGTGTGAAATTTTAGGTGAGAGGAGAAATTCAGGATATGAGAAAAATGTCTGGCATTTTCTTAGCTTATGCTTCTGTTTTTATGTGCTACTTTAAGTACCCTTCTTGTGTTAAGCATGCTTTAAATTTGAAAATTAGGGTTTTTGGGGACGTTCAAGTTGCATTTCAAGATTTTCTAGTAGATTTTCGTCAGACCTGTTCTTATTTCCTGATACTTAGTTAAATGTTAATCCCCTTCTTACTACTTGCAATTATAAATGTCATATTTTATTATGTCATCCTAAGTATCATTTAGTTTACTTGAGAACAATTGCTGAAGTAGATCGATCTATGTTTGTGCTGTCTTCTTGTCACCTCTAAGGCTGCAGCTATTGGACTGTTGCCTCTTTTCTGTTCTTTGTATTTCTTTTGTAAGATGAATGCTTCTTTTAATTGATGGTTAATGTTGAATGGTATGTTTGTATGTTAAAATATCAGCTAATCCAGTTCACATAAATTGCTAACAAGTATTATTGTTACTGCTTTCTGAAGGATGGAAGGTTGCTGGATGTTGGTGGCCATATTATATATTCCCCAATATCCTGCCAGATTCCGTTGCCTGGTTTTGAAAATTTTCGATTTTGCATCTCACAGTATGAAGAGAGAGAGAGATTACTGTTAAGAAACTTGAGCTTTGTTCTCGGAGCTAAGTTTGTGGAGAAACTTACTAGAAAGGTTACCCATTTATTATGCAAGTTTACCAATGGACCAAAATATGAGGCTGCTTGTAAATGGGGCATATGCTCTATCACATCTGAGTGGGTTTATGAGTGTGTTAGGCAGGTATGTTGTTTTCTAACTTCTGCATGTTAATGGTGGTGTGCATACCTGATCATCAGTTTTGACTTAAAAGTATTGGCACACAATCTGTACCATTTTGCAGAATGAAGTTGTTGCAGTGGATCAATTTCGCCCAAAAGAAGTTACTTCTCAAGACCAAGAAACAGGATTGTGCACTGTGAGCCAGTTTCCTACTCAGGTTGCGCACATGATATCTGGAGAAAGTACATCTCAATTTATAAGTCAGTCACAAGATCTTAGAAGTGCACCAGATCAAACTGGTATTAGTGAAATTAATAGCTTAAGGAAAGACACCCAAACATTTGTTAATTTCTCTAAAAAGGCGAGGCTTTTGGAGAATGATGATCAAAGGGGGAAGCTTGGAGTTCCTTTATATGATCCTATTGAAAGAATAAATTTAACTTCAAAAGATAAGGTGGGGTCATCAAGTGGTGTTCCTGATGTGGCTGCTGCTATTGAGGACTTGCTGGAGCAGACAAGCAAGGTTCTTTCACAGTTATCTTTCAATTGCTTTTCTGATATCCCATTTATTGATTCATAAATAATGTCTGGTCTATATGTAGATTCATGATCAGAAGTCACCAGGGAAGAGTGGGTGTGATAAAAATGTATCCTCATACTCGGGTTAATATATTTTTACTTGCAATATTCACCTCAACTTCTGTTTAATCCTTGACAATATAACAGCTTTATCAATCTGATCCAATTCTCGGTGAAGACCATGGGGGCACCCACTCTGTCATTGGATTACCTAACCACTGGTTAAATAGGTGACTTTCTTTAAGCATTGTTGCCTGCGATTTCGCATGAATTTCATTTGTTCAATTGATTGGTTAAGTGTTGGATTTGTTTAGCAAACAGGTTAATAAATTTAATCCTGCATGGATCCTTTATTCAATATCTTTAAACCTAGTCCATCATTTATTTAGAGCTTGGAAACTTACAAACAACTTAACTGAGCTAGTTAAAATTTTTATATTTGTATTACTCATTTTTCAAATTAGACATTCCCCCCGCCCCCTCTTTTTATCTTCCATTTAACATATGTATTATGCTTGTGTTTTCTCAGAGCCGGGAAAAAAGATGAATTACCCAATGTTACAAGAGAGGCAAACAGAGGAGTGCATGATGGTTTCAGCGAAACTCAAACAGATTCTCAGGTTTGTGCTCATACTTGTCTGTAATTTGTCAGTTGCTGGCCTTATTAGAGTGGTGGTCCGTTATTTGCTTAATATGTGCGTCTCAACAATGCACAACCTTTAGATGGATGAATTCTATTCTGACAGTGCTTGATGCTGCCAAAGCAGGTTGTTGTGTACGAGGAAGATTTGTCAGGCAGGCAAATGATCATCGACAGGGTTCGAACCCGAAGTAGCATTGTCTGAAGCAGGACAACTCCCAGTAGACATGATTTCTTTTTGTGACAGAAATCATTTTGATGGCAAATCTAAGGTTGCTTGTCAGTCACCAATGAAGGAAAATGTTTATATCTTCGTCTTGCATCAATTCAGGTTTTATCCTTTTGCTTGGAGAGATGGAAAAAAGCAGACGAGCAAGAAAGCAACTGCAGTCGATAATGCCTAGATTGTAGTGAGTTGCTAACCGATTATCATTCTGTATGTGCAGCTGGGGAAGAAATATATACATACCAGGCTATGAGAGCCATTAGATGCATTACGAAGTATACTACTAATGTAACAAGTAGTTTCTCTTATTCGAGAAGATTACTCCATTCTTCTGCTAGCACAGATCAAAATTGCCCGAGCCGAGAATGAAGATGACAGTACTAGATGAACAGGGGATGAAATTGAAAACAACGAAACTAATTATAACACTGCATTTTCATCTACATATCAGCAACAAATGTAGATCAAATTATCAAGGGTAGGAGCAATTGATACCATGCACTGAAATAGGTCTACTGATAATGTTGTAATTGGTTTAGTTTGGTTTATAAAGCTTCTCAAATGGATCATTGCAATCCATGTCTGCTTTAGACAATGAGTTTGCAATCCATTTCTGCTTTAGACAATGAGTCAACTGAGTGTAAAACTATCCAATTAAAGGTACATTTATACTCCATAGTCCATGGACAAGTATTTTATTATTGATAATTAACATTGAGGAAAAATCTTAATATGATTCTTTAAACTTGAAAAGGTTATTTTATTTATACAATTAAGGAATATGCGGGAAAAGGAAAAAGATTATCCTATTTCTTCTTAAATGTTTACCGATTTCAAAATGTTTTCTTCTTATTGATTTATTTTATTTAAATTAATCAGTTTTTTTTTTGAACATTATTCAATTTAATTAGGTGAAATGTGAAAGTTCTGCAGATCCAGTAATTAAGAAATACTATTGGCGTTGAGTTGTCACTTGCATAAAAAAAATGCATGCCATATTGATTCTCTAGCGAAAACAAAGTTATTGCTAAAGCTTTGTTTGGGAACAGACAGAAAGTAGATCTGTTTAGCCGGTTCATGAGTTGGTTTTAAATCAGAATTGAACCAATGATTTTAGGCTCAAAAAATAGGAATTAGAATGGACAGTTTTAATTCTGTTCTGGTTTTAAACACTAATTTTAATTTTATAAAATGGTTTGAAATCAAAATTAGAGTTAAAATTGAACCATTCTTAAGGTTTAATTTCGATTTCATACCATCAACAAATTTAAGAGAAAGTAAGGGGAAAGAAAAAAAAAAATGGGTAAAAACCAATTCAAAATTCTAATCCTCTTTTCATATGATAAAAATTTCGAGATATAGAACCTAACAAAATAAAGAACATTCTCATATTAATTTGGTGATGCTGAAAATAAATCTCCTTTTTTAGTGTTTTTTTTAACTCATATTTATCATTTCAGAAATGCAGTACATGTATTTTTTTTCAACTATTTCTTTTCCTACGAGCATATTCTACAATTTAATTTTAAAATTTATCAAAAAAAAACCAAAAATATATGCTCTTATAAAATCACCTGAACAGATTCAGCATGCAGTATACAGAGAAATGGTGAAAACAAAGTTACTGCTAGTGCTGGTAGCCAGTAGGCCCAGTACCACGTGCAATGGAGAGTGAAGATTGAAGACCCACTCAGTCACAATCAGATCAAATCAGGGAATCAAAAAATCACAGACACCTCTCTTTCTTCCAAAAAAAAAGAAGAAAGTAAAAATTAATAAAAAATAAATAAAATGAGACCACAATCACAAGAACCACCCATTTATCGGTATATAACTAATATAATGTCTTTTCACAATTCCAATAATTCTAAACACTGAAACACTACCCGCCATTTTTCCCAACGATATTATCCACTCCCTCATTTACCCATCACTTTCTCTTCATCCAAACACTTCCAATCTATTCCCATTAACAAAAAAAAAAAAAAAAATCGTTCTTTTTTCCCTCTCTCTCAAATAATTACTTACTTATGGTGGCATGCCTCTTCCTCTGCCACGTGTCCTCCGTCGACGACATGAATCGTTTATCTTCTGTCACCGGAACTTTACCCTGTCTTTGTTCTTATAAGCGAGAAGCTAAGTTAGTTGGTTTTGGGTTTGGCTTTCAGTTGCAGAAAAAACACGTCTTTCTTCAAAGTAGAAGAAAGCTTGTTGTCGCTGCTGACTTGTCTGAGGCCTTTTCATATACTTTGGATTTTGATTCTCAGGTCCTTTCTATTTACAGCCGTTTCTTCTTCTTGTCTCTATATTATGTTCTGTTTTTGTTTTAATTGCTAGGTGTTTGATGAATTGCCTCACTGAATTTTATACTGAAAATTAATGCTTTTGTTTATTTTGTTTTGTTTATAGAATTTGCAATTAAGGGTATGCTGAATTTTTACAAGTAAATAGTAAATAATGGATACTTCGTAATTGTACTGATATACATATATGGGTGTCTTCTTTTCAATTTAATTTTTATTAGACTACAGACTGACTTGTGTTTATTTGGTCGCAAGATTGTCCAGTCTCATGATCCTTCACAGTTGCCTTGGATCGGTCCTGTTCCTGGGGATATTGCTGAAGTTGAGGCATATTGTAGAATTTTTAGAACCGCTGAACGTCTTCATGCTGCATTGATGGACACGTTATGTAATCCAATAACTGGGGAATGTACCGTTTCCTATGATTTCACTGCTGAGGAAAAACCAATTTTGGAAGATAAAATTGTTTCCGTGCTTGGTTGTATGCTATCCCTTTTAAATAAAGGAAGAGAGGATGTTCTTTCTGGAAGATCATCTATGATGAACTCTTTTCGTTCTATGGATGTAAGCATGGTGGAAGATAAGCTTCCGCCACTTGCTACTTTTAGGAGTGAGATGAAAAGGTGTTGCGAGAGTTTGCATGTTGCTCTTGAAAACTATTTGACATCTGATGATGATAGAAGTTTGGATGTGTGGAGGAAACTTCAGAGGTTGAAGAATGTCTGCTATGATTCTGGCTTTCCTCGTCGTGATGATTACCCCTGTCATACACTGTTTGCGAACTGGAGTCCTATTTATTTATCCACTCAGAAAGAAGACAATGCATCCAAAAACTCTGAAGTAGCATTTTGGAAAGGTGGTCAGGTTACAGAGGAAGGTTTGAAATGGTTACTGGAGAAAGGATTCAAGACTATCATAGATCTTAGGGCAGAAACTATAAAGGATAGCTTTTATCAAGATGCTCTAGATCTCACTGTCTTGTCTGGGAATGTTGAATTGATTAAAATTCCAGTTGAAGCTAGGACAGCACCTTCAGTTGACCAGGTAGTGAAGTTTGCATATGCAGTTTCGGATTGCAGCAAAAAGCCCATCTATCTTCATAGCAAGGAAGGAGCATGGCGAACTTCTGCAATGGTCTCCAGATGGAGGCAGTACATGACTCGCAGTGCATCTCAGCTTATTATTCCCAATGACATGGTAGCACAGAATACAAATGAAACCAGAGATGTAGAGGCATCTTCTATCAATGAAGAAAAGTTGCCCCTCACAGAACAGACAAATGGATCAGTCGAATTGGCTTTGGATAAAGTTCATGGTTCAAATGGAGTATCTCATGAAACTGTCTCTCTAGTCAAGGATGAAAGAGACCAAAGCAACAATGGGGCCCACAATGGTGGTGTTTCTTATGTTCAGGGTACAACATCTATAGTAACAGTTGATGGTGCAGAAATATCTTCTGCGAACATCTGCAGGGAAACAGATCCACTCAAGGCTCAAGTTCCACCTTGCAATATCTTCTCCAAAGCAGAGATGTCCAAGTTTTTTAGGACTAAAGGAATCTCACCTCCCACCTACTCCAATTATCAGTTCAGCAAGTTCCAAAAGCCATCTGTTTCAAAAAAGACAGGGAGTGGAATGATACAAGCAAGAGATAACATTGATCCCACGGCAGGACTTGTAGAGGAAAAGAGATCCAATGGATCAGCTAGTAGTGAAAATTTATCTCCAAAACTTCAGAGCTCATCACTCAATGGTCAGAAGCACCTGAACAGCAGGAGTTTTACATCTGTTGGTTCAGCTTCAAATGCATTTGGTGAATTAGAGCAGAAATCTATTTCTGAAACCAATGTCAGTGCTGTTGGGAGTGACAGCTTAAATAAGAACGTTAAATCCACATCCACTGGGGAGGTTTATAAAAAAAATGGAGCAGTCTCCTCAGACTCAAGTGATGATGAGTTGGGTTCAATTGAAGGCGACATGTGTTCTTCGGCTACTGGTGTTGTAAGATTGCAGTCAAGGAGGAAAGCGGAAATGTTTTTAGTGCGGACAGATGGATTTTCGTGTACCAGAGAAAAAGTTACCGAATCTTCCCTGGCCTTCACTCATCCTAGTACCCAGCAACAGATGCTTATGTGGAAATCAACACCAAAGACTGTATTGTTGTTGAAGAAGTTGGGGCAAGAACTAATGGAAGAGGCTAAAGAGGTAACGTGCAAAAATCTCCTTAGTTATTGCAATATTTCCCCTTTTCTTAATTCAGACTTGTTTTCTGAAATGTATAGCCAATATACCAGTTTCAATGAGTAGGCCTGAGACATCTGTGCATGTGTGACTACATTGGATCTGTTTATAGTTTAGTCTTTCCCTGCAGTGACCTTAATTTTAGAGAGAGGATGGTTCTAGTAGTTGTATTGGCAATGATTAAAAAAACATATAGTTCCATTTCATAACTATTGACATATATTTTCCGATGGCTAATGGTTTAAGATAGAACTGAATAACAAATGAGGTAACCTGATATTTGCCTAAGCTTTGGAAAAAGTGCTTTCTTGCTGTACTTGTTAGCTTATGGAGGTATTGGTTAATGAAATGGTTGTGAATGTAAAATGGCATAAAAACAATTTCTCCCTGGAAAATGTAGGTTTTACATTTCAATTGTGTTGAATGATTTTTCCACTCTAATGTAAACTGTTTAAGCAAAAATACTTTCTAATAATTTTTTTTTGTTCATTTGTAAAGAACGCCCGTCATTCCTTAGATTCTTTTGTTCCAGTTTCTCTCAATAAATTTTCCAGTAAAATCTACTAGAACTGTAGGAACCATTGAAAATGCTGTCTCATTTCTATCTTTGGCCTATTTTGTTCTCTCAACAACCTGAGAATGACTGGTGATGCTCCTACGCAGAGCAGAATTTTCTTTTGCTCCATCTGTTTTGTTTGAAGCCTGGAAAATCTGAAAGGAAATGATGTGGATCTTTCATTGCCACATTTAATAAAAATATTATGGATCCTCTATTGGCACATAAAATAGAAATTCTAGTGAGATTTTCTGGTGTGGGGGCTTGGGAGATGTGAAGAAAGATGGAAGTGCAGAAGGTAAATGGCCAATGGGGCCTGGAAAATTACTGAGAAATGAGAACGGAAAATGCATGAGGGAGTTGCTCAACATGCTTTCAGAGCTTTAGGATTTAACAATGAGGGTTCTATCTGAGCTGCCATTTAGGCCCAGAACTGCCTAATCCTTGTATTGGATTCCTTAATAGCTTAGAGAAACTAGGATTAATCCTTTAGCTTTAGATCCTCTCACTACTATAATTTAAGGAGACGAGTTTTCTTAACATTGATTCGATCAAACTCTGGGTGAAGGAAAGTTGATTTTGGATCTGACTAGGTTGCTCCCTACTCATAGTATTGACTGTTTATTGGTCTTCCTTGGCCTCTGACTTTATTTTATCAACAATGTTATCAGGGTGTAACAGCCCAGACCACTCGTTTGCAGATATCGTCCACTTTGGGCTGGGAGCGCCCCGCTCCAAAGCGGACAATATCTGCAAGCGGGTGGTGTGGGTTGTTCAAATGGTATCAGAGCCGGCACCCGGATCGGTGTGCCAGCGAGGACGCTGGGCCCTAAGGGGGTGGATTGTGATATCCCACATCGGTAGTGAAGGAGAATGAAACATGCTTTATAAGCATGTAGATACCTTACCTTGTAGACGCGTTCTAAAACCGTGAGGACTGATTTGGAGTGTGGTGCTCCTGGCTCAAAGCAGACAATATCTGCAAGCGGGTTGTCTGTGTTGTTACACAGGGTCTCTCGGCTTCACCTTTTTAGTTTCCAGTGTTGTTAATGGCGATAGGCGCACTAAGGTGCAATGGGGTCCTGGAACCTAGGTGCATGGCGCAAGCGCGTGCCTGATGAAGGTCAAGTGCAAAAAAAAAAAAAAAAAAAGAAGAAAAAAACAGCTTTCTATAATTAATAAATTATAAGTTAATAAAATGAAATTTTAAGTTAAGACGATACATGCTT
>CANYLF011515130.1:0-12137 GCA_948193215.1 Bocquillonia castaneifolia | reverse complement strand
ATTACTAGTTATATATAATTAATAAAAATATATTTGTTAATTATTATCTAAATAAGATATATTTATGGTTAGCAACGGACATAGCAACGGATTAAAAATCTGTTGCTAATTAGCAACGGATTTTATTTCCGTTGCTAATTTAGCAATGGATTTTATTTCCGTTGCTAATTTTGACTCAAATTTGGCACCAAAATTTAGCAACGGAAAAAAATCCTTTGCTAATTAGCAACGGATGAAAGCCGTTGCTAATCACATAATTTCGTTGCTAATTTTGGCGCCAAATTCGCGCCAAAATTAGCAACGAAAATAAAATCCTAGCAACGGAAATAAAATCCGTTGCTAATTAGCAATGGAATAAATCCTTTGCTCATTTCCGTTGCTAAATCGAAAAATTCTAATAGTGTATGTAATTGGGTAAATAATTTTTTTTACTAAATGGAACTTTATTAAGCCACGAGCACATTGGGTAAATAATTACAAATAAAATCAACTAGAAAGTAACCCCACATGCCTTGTATGTAAATTATTAGGATAATTCAACAATTATTTTGTCTGTATATTATTTGTTTATATATGAAATATATGTTTTACTGCTTTAGATAACACGATATAGATTGCAAAATTGAAAATGATAATAAATTTAATGGTAAACATACACACTTCATGGAGTACTTATTCCGATTCTAGAATTTCTGAAGTCACTGTGACATGTATTTTCCTGGATGAAATCGAGTTCGCACACTTAATGAAAGAAGTAGGATGCTCCCTAAAATATAAGAGGGTGGATGAATTAGTGCGGAATTAGAAATTAAAAACTTCAAGTGGAAAAAGGATGGACATAATGAGATTTACAGTGGCTCGGACAACAAGTGTCCTACGTCCTCTCTCCCAATATACAATTGGGGTTCCATTAAGCCACCAAGGATTGCAATGAGAGTTTTAATCAAGTTAACTCACAACTTAGTGATTACAAGGCTAACACCAAACCTTTACAAGAGTTATCCCAAGGCTAACTCTAAACCTAGCCCAAGTGTTTCCCAATCCCACAAGTTTGACACTGTACTGGACGCTTTCAACCCAATTCATCAATCACATTTGATTACTCAAATAGTTCTAACTACCCACAAGCAACTAATTCACAAAAAATTAATTACAAATGATATTGAGAAATAAATTTGCAAGAGCTTTTGGCTATTAACGTGTATTGTTTTCTGACACATTTATGATGGGTATTTATAGCCAAAATATCAAAACCTAGTTGTTAGATACAAAAGAAATGATTGTGTCTATATTGTAATTATTAATATTAATTTTAATTTTAAAAATTATAGTTTAGCCCATTGTTAATTTTAAGAATATTTTAATTGAAAATGCTTTTTTTAATCTAAGGGGTAAATGGTATAATATAATATCCTAGAGGACTTAATTTGTATATATTTTATTGTTGTTGAGTTGACTAACAGTTTGACTTACAGAAACATTAACGAAATGGGAATGAGGTTTTTAGTATAATTTGAAAAAAATGTAAGAATGTCAAAATATACTTTTAAAATGCCAGAGAGTAAATAGTGTATTATGCCAAAAATACGGGGACAAATCGTAACTACCCCTATTTAAAATCTAATATTTCAAAACAAATCCATAAATTCAAATATAAAATTAAAGAATTTGTCTCATTTGTAGATAAATTTCTCATTTAATTTATTTATAATTGAATTTTTTTATTTAGTATATTAAACAAAAATATGAAATTTAAGAGTATTTTTGTCATAATAAAAATTTTATTTCTTATGATTTAGTTTTTACTTATAAATTTTATTAAATTTAACAAAAATTAATCTAATTATAATCATATTTATGAAATCTAAAAATTAAAATTTTAGATTAATTTAATTTAAAATAAAGAGAAAAAAATTATGAAATTACTATTACATTTCATAAATTTTATGATTCATTTAAACCAATGTTACAAATTTTGGTAAAGATGAGTGGTGTAATCTTTTGCAGATACATGAAGGGAGATCAAGCGAAGCACGTGCACCGACGCAAGTTTACGGTGGACCCTCCAAGAAAATAATGAACTACCAGTCTGTTCTGTAGACTGCCAATTGCCATCTATTGTATCACGTGCAAATCACAATGTCGCGTGCCTTTCGTGATCGCTACCGTTGATTGACTTGCCATTTGCCAGTTTCCACCACTTTTTTCCTTCAAGTTCAACATCTCTGCTTGCTTTCTAATCTTACCGTTCTTTTCATTTCCCTCTCAATTTGTGAAAAAAAAAAAAATGTTTGCTTAATAATTTACATGCAAATTCACCTTTTTAGTAAAAGAAATTGTGAACAATTGTCAACACCATCGCCCTCACGTTTTATGTTTTTATTCATACATATCCATTCTCTAAATTTATACTATTTTTATTAAAATTACTTTTTTTTTTCTAATGAAAGGTATGGATATTGTTCATTCATATGTTTTGAATTTTATTTGTTAAGTTTTACAACCAATTGAATGCTTAATTTCAAAAAGTTCTAAAAAATATAGATTTTAGATATTAAAAATTATATGGTGGTTTTAATATTTACTCTCTTACTCTTCGAAGTGCTAGCCTTCTTTATAAATGAATGTGGAAACTTAGAGGGGTTAATTTGAGTTCTATTTGGTATGTTGTTGCTGTCAATATGGCAAGCATTGGCTCTTGGTGTTGGTTTGAGTGGCATCAATCTATCTTATTATTATTATTTTAACAACCCTTTATCTTTGTCTAACAAAGTTTCCAAGTGTTTAGGTTGTCTTTCAAACTAGTTTTTAATTTTTCCTGTAAATCACGCTCAGGATAAGGGAAATCACGTCCGTGGCACAATATCACGCCCGCGATCACACAATCGCCCTCGCGATATGGGACACATCCCGCCCGCGACATGCATATCGCACCTAGGACATTTGGTAAAAAATTCGAAGAGTCTGTTTTCTTCAATCGCGCCCGCGACCACTCAAATCGCACCCGCGATTTAATCAAACAGCAATCCATTTTCAAAGGCATCCTCTGCATGGTCATTTCGCGCCCGTGATGGAAGATGTCCCCCCGTGACATTTAAGGAAGATCCTAAAAAAACTAGCCGTTGGACAGATCGCGCCCGTGACAGATGGAACCGCGCTCGCAATCTGACACATTTCAGTGCATTTAATGCAAAAGTAACCAAACGTTAGAGACACCTTTGGGGTTGTTTCTAACAGCTAGTTTTGGGTATTTTGGCTATAAATACCGTTCATAAATGTTCTTCAAAAAAGAACATTAAGTCTTTGATAGCCAAACTCTTGTGAATTTATTTCTCATCTTTGTAATTATTTTTTGTTTGGTTTTGGGTAGCTAGAACTCTAGAGCATTTGTTGCTTGGGTTGAGTGAATTAGTTATCAATTGTACTAGTGTCAATTCTTTGTGAGTTGGGGAAACATTAGGGTTGGTTGTGAGTTAGCCATTTGTAAAAAACTCATTGTAAAGGTTTGGTGTTAGCCTCTTGGAAACATTAGGGTTTGTGAGTTAGCCTTGTGTAAAACTCATTGTAAAGGTTTGGGATAACCTTGAAATCTTTTGTATCACTATTGTGGTTAGTGGAATCCTAACGAGGTCTTTGGGGGAGTGGACGTAGGACAAGTTGGGTTCGAACCACTATAAAATCTTGTTGTGTTCATTCTACTTCATCTCTATTCTTTCTAAAATTTTTTAATTCCGCATCAATTTACCCCCTCGGTATTTCAATTGGCATGATCCTCACATTGCTAACAATAAAAATCTCTTTCCAATTAGGCGAGGAATTTAGCAGGTTTGCTACCTAAATCCCCGGTTCTATGATTTCTACTTGGCCTCAACTGAGATCAGAATTGGTAATGGAGAAAACACTGATTTTTGACATGACAATTGGCTTAGCAACAGTCCACCTTTGTTGTACCTCAGATTTCCAAGGCTATTCCAGCATGCTACAGCCAAGGATGGAGGCACATTGGCCAAGGAGGATATTGGAACCCTCAAAAATTTTCACTGCACCCTTAGACTCCTATATATATATATATATATATTTTCAGTTGCTTGCATAAATATATCAATCTATTATAAATGTTTAATATATCAAACGGCGTCCACAATAAATTTAAATTATGTATATGCATCTTAATGTAGTACGAGAAATGTGGTAATAATCTAAGTGGGTGTTTGGCATTGCTTATTTTATCCTATGCATATAATCGAAGACATTTAAAAGTTAGTTTGTATAAAAAGTAAAAAAAAATGTTTGGCATAACTTTTTGTTTATGTACACATAATCCAAGTTTTAAAAAATAGATTATTAAAAAAGCTAAGAAATGAAGCTTTTTTAATAATTTGTTTTTTGAGGCATTGGATTATGTGCAAAACTATAAGCTGTTTTCATAAGCAATGTCAAAATGAGGCTAAATCATCGTGTATCATTACTGTAACTAAACATTTTTTATGTTAAATTAAATGGAATACTTTAAACCTTTTAATGGTTTAATTTGTCTAACAACAAATTCTATTTATCATTTAAATTCTTATAATTGGCATTTCAAATTTTTAGTTGCAAGAAGCCTCATTTTCTAATACTTTAATTTATTAAAAAAATATAAAAAATAAATATTTATCATTTTCTCAAAAATAAATAAATATAAAATAAACTATTTTCTATTTTCATTCCAATTCCAATTAAGACTCTGATTTTATATTTTATAAACCAAACAAGTTCTACGGGAACTAAATTACATATTCTTATTTAACTAAAATCACACATCCTATTTTCATTCTCATTTCATTTCCTTTCTATTTTTATTCCAATTCTGAAGTGCCAATCAAATGAAACGCTAAAACTAAGATCAAAATTTAAATTTGGACCTCCCACAAATAAAATTTTTGTGTCCGTCACTTGCTACAGCCCCCCAGTATTTCTGTTTCTTCGACACTTTGTAATTTTCTTGCTGTCTCAACTTGCCCTGCATGGCGACTAAGGCTTAGACATGATTGCATGGCTGATATTCACAACCTAAACGGCCTTATTGACGGTGTACTCCTTTCTGATCAGGTAGACAAGACACATTGGAAGCATGATAAGAATGCCGTTTACTCAGTTGGCAGCTTTGTCAAAAAGGTTTTCATGCCTCAACTCAGCCTTCAGTTGACTCCAAACCCTTTGTATTGTGTTGGAACTCAATTTCACTTCCAAAGGTATAATTTACAATTTGGACAGCTCTTCATTTTCCAGTTGTAATAAATTTTAGACTTCCAACAAAGCAGTTCTTGTCAAGCCGGTTTCATTTTCCAGTTGGAGATGGCACTTGTATTTTTTGTGGTATGGATGAGTCTCAGGATCATTTGTTAATGCACTGTCAACTTGCTAGAAGAATAAGTTTTGACCTCTTTCATTGGATTGGCATCAACTTTGTCATTCCGTTTAACACTTCAGATTTTTTCATTCAATGGCCTTATCTTTTCAAGGACAAACCTCAAAAATCACTCATTACTTCTCACTGGATGATTTTAGTATGGAAAATTTGAAAATGGCGCAATAGACTAATTTTCCACGGTCCATACAAGCCTAAGGACATCCTTTACGGTAGCACCTATTTATCCTTTTTCCTTGTAAAGTGTAAATTTTCTAGTTTGATTTCGATCGAATGATGATGTAATCTGTTGCCCATCATCTTTCCTTTGCTTGTAAGTTTTGTCCAATCCTCTTGGACCTTTTAATAAATTAACAACTTTCATAAAAAAAATCTTTTTAGATTTAAAAATATTTTAATTTTTAATTAAAACTTATATATTTATCATATAATATGACTTGGCAAATCCAATGCCTCGATACATAGAAATTATTGGGTGAACCGAGTTCGTCACGTAAGATTATGAACTTCCAATTGAATGTGTGACATGTGTCACAATTTATTCAGTGATTGGACACAATGTTTACATTTTGACCATGATTTATTATGCTAATATTAAACGCAAAACATTTAACCCAATCATTGAATAAATTGTGATAAGTGTTACACATTCAATGGGAAGATGCAAAATTTAATGAATTTATATAACTGAAAAGGTTTGATAATTATTGCTTTATGTCTTTTTATTGGAGAACTTTGTTCAAATTTATCAAGGGTTTTTGATAATTATTGCTTTATGTCTTTTTATTGGAGAACTTTGTACAAATTTATCAAATACCCTGCATTTTGTAAAATTATCAATACTATTTACATGTGAATTTTTCACTAATAATATGACATTCAAGAAATATTTTGTATTTGAAATAGTGAGTCACTAGTGTTATAATGTGTGATCTGCAGTATGTTTGTAACACCCAAAATTATAATTATCATAAATTCTTAATGGTATGAACAAAATTGGAGTTTTTAAATTATTTTAGCCAATTTATGCAATTTTTCTTCAATATAACTTTATATTCATTCATAATATACTTAGATAGACCTTAAAAATCAATTTAGAAAAATTATAGAAGTCAAATATAAAAAAGTTACTATTGGCGCAGCAACTTTGCAAAAACAGAATCAAAATTCACGTTTAAAAACTTAAGTTATTTCACCACCTAAACGAATTAGTTTTGGCCTGAATTTTATAGAGTCTTTAGGGGACTTATTGAGGTATCTAATGGTGCAAAATTTAGAGAAAATACTGCTGGTTACCAAGGTCCAAGTGGCATCACAAATTGAGGTAAAACAGTCCAAAAATTTGAGACAGCGTGGTAAATGATTTAGGTAGTATTTTAACTCTAACTTATCACCACTTAAGCTACTAACATATATTCATATTCTCATAACTAGATTACCACTCAAAATTTCATACAAAATCATGCATACACTAGACATACATATAAGCAAATTAAGTTTTAATCTAGCAAAATTAAACACACATGTTCCATCCAAAAGGTAAATTGTAAACCAACAACATACATATTTATGATTATCAACTACATTTCACACATTTTATATTTATATTTTCAATCCCAAAATGCCCCTGTGCAATATGTATTCTCCTCCGGCCCACCTGAAATGCTAGATGATGCGAAATGCAGTAATTGCACGATTTTGACTATCAAATAGCAAAAGTCCTGAAAATATGCCAAGGGGTGAGCTGGCTACTCAAGTAGAAAAGCAAATCAAATAACAAGCATCTTAAGTAGAAGTCATCCAAACTCACATCAAGGTATTATATATAAACCAACCTTTAACACAATATAAAATATCAATTCAACCATTTACACAAAAATTACCAAAAATACACAACTCAAACACAAGACTGGACGGATGACTCGTCCTTACCAAATCCTCACTAAATCATTTTTCTCATTCTTTCACAAATATGAATAGGTGGACACCGATGAGTCTATCCCATTGGCTAAGTTTCGCCATCCCTTGACAGGTAGCTATCACATCGGCTCAGCTTACTTGAATCACATAACCCATTTTTCCCCGAGTCAATCCAACCCATTTCAACGTGGCTCAATAACAATACTTATTTCCACCATAGCACAACTTATCAAAGCTTACCAAATCAACATACAATCACTTATCCAAATAGCCATCCAAAACCACAACACATATTTATGTTAAACATAATTTCAAAACCATATCAATCAACACATATACAACACACATCCAAGTTGGAATTTTCCACTCAACACACTTATCATTTAATAAGCTAAATACTTACCAAATCACAAGCAAATTCAAGGGTTTTAGTTACCCCTTTCCTCACCAATAATTCCTTTGCCTTTTGGGTCACCTAAACAATAAAATTCAATAACATACACACACTTAAAATCACACATAACACATAATCATCAAAACATAATTATTTCCCCCAATTCCTAAATTGCCATAGGTTTATTAATTAATTCAAAGTGGAATTAATATAAACACACACACACAGACACACACACACACACACACACATACATACTAATCATTAATCTACCTACAACATCCAAATTCACCAAATGGACATCTATACATGAGATGAATGATACATGACAACATATATGTACATGTAGATAGCTTACATGTACTGACTTTAAAAATTCACTAGAAATAATATATACTTGATAAAGTTCTGATATTTTATAGGGTTATACTTCCATCAAATTAGAAACCATGACAACAAGAATCACCTTAAAATCATCTGTATAAATAAAGTTATAATTTTTCTAATACAGTTACTCCTAATCTCGTATAAACAGAGTAGTCCAAAGTTTGACCTTCAAAACCCAACCAAATGGATGAATTTTCTCATGAAATTTTACAGGGTTGTAGAGCACCTCCTAAGGTTTCCATGGAAATAAAATTTGCCAATTGTGACTTGTACAACTCAAGTTATTATCAAAATATCGAGGCTATTTTACAAAGTATAAAAACATCAATATGCTCTTTAGAGAAAATCATGTAATCAACCTCAAAATAATATTATTTCTACAAATTAATACATGATTCATACTTAATCAAGTCCCAATTACAGGATTACAACTTAAAATTAGATTTTCCCCAAATTTCTACACAAACCCTAAATAATTAAATACTACAAAGAAAATACTTACCTCAATCAAGCTTCCTTCAATTGTTCTTCACTTAATTATTTTCTACAATCCAAAGCTTTAAAAGTTGTTATAAAATTAAATATAGGGTTTAATAGATTTACTCGTATAATTGACTGAATCAATCTTCAGGATCGTTTAGCTTGTAATTATAGTCCACTCGAACACCCAAATCTAATTTTTCGGAACAGCTCCCTTGATCACGATCACAATAGATTATGACCTTTCTCCTGTGGTATGGCTACTAGAGTCTCCCACTATTCTACATACTTTAAATCCCAGGGTTTCTAGGTGGTAACCCTAATATCTAAATCTAGAGAAAATATGATTTAAGTCTTTGTACCGTGAATGAGAGAGAAGATGAGAGTCACTGTTATTCTACATAAAAAATAACATATATAATTATCTGCAGTCAGAGTTAGAGAGTCCTACTTAACCATTAACTCTATAACAATGTCCATATACATTGGATTTAAGTGTTTTAGTTCCACTTGAACTTTATCAAACACAACAGATAATTATTTAAACCACATATTAGATAAATATGCCTAATGGGAATGCAATTAAATATTACATCTCCTACTCAGACACATTGGGCATCAACCTTATATCTCTTATTTTCTCATAGCATTTGATCTTTCATACTAGAAATGGAGTGTGCGACCATGACGAGAAAAGGTAAAGTAAAAAACAATGTTATATTAAGCTACCACCAAACTAATATAACATTAGGATATAAATAATATATAGTTACTCGTCATCTACCCCAAATCAAAATAATCGTACAAATCATGTGTCTCTGACCCCTCCATAATTTCAAAAGAGCACCACATGATCATCCATATTGTGCTTATGATCATAATGAATAACTAACTCACTATGATCGCCCGAGCAATAAGCAACAATCTTAAACATAGTATGATATTAATTGATTCTTCCTTAGATCCTCATGTTAATTCATATCCACTTGACAACTTTCCTAGGTACGGTTTGCTAGATGGGCATCATTCATCATACTTGGTTGCCATGCTAAAGTAGCATGATCAAGTATCCACTTCAAAACATAGTTCTAAGTCCCAAAGGGTATAAATTATAAATATGTCATTCACTAGGGCTCATACAATGACAAAGCAGGGATCCATTCTGTCATTCCCTATTACGGTAGAACAATAGCACATACAGTATGATATGTATGTTGTGGTAGAGCTCCCAATTAGGATATGTCACACTTCAATACCACACTCATCTCAAATTAGTCGCTCCACCAAAGCATCTAATTATAGTTCCTTAATTAGACCACCAATGTGTCTTATATAAGAAACACCTCTTCAGCTATTTTCAGGCTTCATGGAATGTGGATATTTTCCATGGTCGACTTTATAAATATACATCCAAAGTCTCATCTTAGCCATTTGCCAAGGAGACATAAAAAATTTAATTTTGTTCATCAATTAAGAACAAATTGATCATTTACAACCACAAAAAAATGATCAAATCTTGTCTCATCTTGCATGCTCGTATAACATCAAGGCAATCACCCGTATGAGAGAGCTGATCTTAAAAGCCTAGTGACATTCACTAAAATTTCAAGATATTGTGCACTAATTTAAATAAACCATAAATTATGCTCAAGAAAACGTACTTTTATTAAATAAAATCATAAATAACATGGGCCCCATCATACATGCATATCAAAATTTAAGTAAACCTAAACCCCTAACATGTTTCAGGAAAACCTCTCTAGGTAAAGGTTTTGTGAAGGGGTCAGCAATCATATCATTTGTAGGGATATGCTTAAGGACAACTTGACCATTCCCAATGATATCTCGATTGAAATGATATCAGGTCTCTATGTGTTTTGTCTTTCCATGGTACTTAGGATCCTTGGCATATGCTATTGTAGTAGTGTTATCACAACAAATCATAATTGCCTCATTTGCTCGAGTTGTTATACTCAAGCTTTGCAAGAATCGCCTTAACCATATGGCCTCTTGTACTGCAGCAGTACAAGCAACATATTCTGACTCCATTATAGAAAGAGAAACACAAGCTTGCTTCTTGCTACATCACGAAATAGCTCCACCTCCCAAAATGAAGCAATATCCCGAAGTGGACTTGCGTTCATCTCTATCAGCAGATCCATCAGCATCGGTATATCCAGTTAATCTTAAGTCACCCCCATGATAACATAAGGCAAGGTTCACAGTACCTTGCAAATATCTCAGTATCCTTTTGACTACTTGCCAATGCGCAGTTCCAAGATTACTTTGATATCTACTAACCATGCCAATGGCAAAATAAATGTTTGGTCTAGTACACAACATTGCATATATTAGACTTCCAACAGCACTTGCATAGGGAACTTTTTCCATATACTTCTTCTCTTCTTCTGTTTTTGGACATTGATCAATGCTAAGAATTTTGCCCTTTTCCATTGGAGTATCAACTGGCTTTGCATTTTGCATTTGAAATCTCTCTAAAATCCTTTTGATATAAGTCTCTTGAGATAAATATAAAAGTCTCTTAAAGCAATCCCTATGGATCTTGACTCCTAATACATAATCTGCCACTCCCATGTCCTTCATCTCAAAAGTTGAGAACAACCATTTTCTGGTTTCATTGATTAACTCCATATCATTCCCAGCTAGCAATATGTCATCAACATACAATGAAAGGATAAGAAGACTCTTATTAACTCTTTTGAGATATACACAATGGTCTTCATCAGTCATCATAAACCGAATTGTTAAAATAGCTTTGTGAAAATGATGATTCCATTGTCTAGATGACTGCTTGAGACCATAAATTGAACGTTTTAAGCGACAAACTTTGTGCTCTTGTCCTTTGGCTACAAACCCAATTGGCTGAGCCATATAAATCTCCTCATCTAGTTCTCAATTGAGAAATGCAGTCTTCATATCCACTTGGAACAATTCCAAATTTAAATGTGCAACTATAACTAGGATAAGGCGAATAGGGGCAAACCTTACAACAGGGGAGAATGTCTCTCCATAGTCTATTCCCTCCTTTTGGGTATAGCCTTTCGCCACTAGTCGGGCTTTGAATTTATAAACTGATCCATCCGCCGTACACTTGATCTATAAGACCCATTTATTTCCAATTGCTTTACGTCCATATGGAAGATCAACCAATTCCCATACATCATTCTTAGCCATTGAATCAATCTCATCTTTGATGGCAACTATCCATTTTTCAGAATTAGGTGAAGTAATAGCTTCTTGATAAGAAGATGGCTCATCAACATCGATAGAGGCACATAGGAAAGATTCCTCTTCAATCTCAAAATGTCGACGAGGAATAATTCCACGTTGGCTTCTTCGCAAGTGTGGATCTTGAGAATCCTCATCATTTGGTATTCTCCCACTCAACAGAGGATCGCTCCCACTGTTATTAGCATCAGTAGGGTAAGGACTTATTTCCTCATTGTCTATATGAGTAGAAGCATCCTCTTGTTGCTTATGTAACTCATACAACTCAAGATCCTTTTTAACTTCACCAATACTAGG
>CANYLF011515056.1:0-10215 GCA_948193215.1 Bocquillonia castaneifolia | reverse complement strand
CTTACGCCATCTTTTTTATCTAACGAATTTCGTTCCCATTTCCTTACACCTAAACTCCCTTGTACTTTATTGTGATGATCATGTATGCTCTCCCTATTTTGAGGTTATTTTGTAAAAAAGAAAGAAAGAAAGAAATGGGATATATTTTTAGTCATTAGAAAATCACTTCTCAAGATTTGGTGGATTATCTTCATTTATTAGTGTCTATGGCTTTCAATTTCATATTTGGCATACCTAATTCTTAAATGGAAAATTCTTACATACACTTGGAGTATACACCAAGGGATATATGTGTCAATCATCTATCCCAAGTGTAAATAATTAACTCCAAATTTAAAAAACTAACTTTTAAATACAAACATACGTGTCAATTAATTCCACTCTTTTTTCTGCCAGTGCTCTCGGCGCAAGTTAGTCCTTAAACTAACATACGCCGTCCATGGCTAAGCAAGGCCGAAAACCACATGAAAAACTAGTAACTCCTAAGAAAGATGATGAAATTGAAGATTCACAACAATTTCCAGAGATTTTAACCTTCATTGATGATGAAGAAGAATTGAAAATTCAGTCAGTTTCAATCTCAAATGTAGAAAACTCTAAAAATGAAGATACGAAGTCTAGGGTTCATGTTGAAGAATCTCCAGTTGCTGAAGCCAAATCTTGGGCTACTTTGTTTAAGGAGAACAGATCTCGTAAGGAAGAATGTCGTCTTCATTATGTTGCTCCATCAGTCAGCCAAGGAATTAGGGTTGCCCGGATTAAAGCAGATGTTGTTAATAAAGAAGCTACTAGATGGGAAAATGCCTTAATTGGTTGTGTTTATGGAAATGAGCCTCGATTTTACAAGCTCCAGGGTTTTTTGAGGAATAGATGGAAGGATTATGGGCTTTTGGAAATCAAAATGATCAAACTAAATTTGTTCCTCTTTGTGTTTGAAGATGCAGAAGGCAAGCAAAAAGCACTTGAAGATGGGCCAATAACATTCAACAATAGACCTCTTCTTCTCCAGAATTGGAAGCAGCAGATGTCTTTTGACTTCTCCCAATCGATGTCAATGCCTATATGGATTAAGATGCCAAATCTTCCCTGGGAATTCTGGAATTCAGAAACACTAAGCGCCATTGGAAGTCTTCTTGGTAATCCTCTTTACTCAGACCAGTGTACTCTAAATAGAACGAAATTATCATATGCTCGACTTTTAGTCGACATGAATATTCGAGGGGTCTTCTCTGATGTTATAACCCTCGAATTTGAGGATGGGGATCAGTTAACTCAAAAGGTAGAGTATGAATGGAAACCTTTGTACCATGATCATTGTAAGATCTTGGTTCATAGCACAAAAGGATGTGTTCCTAAAGGGGAGAGGAAAATATGGGTTGTGAAGATAGTTCCAGAGGCACCAAATGCTCCTACTAAACAAGATGTTTCCCAGCAGACAGTCTCAGAGGCTAAAAAAGAAGATGATCAGAGTTTTCAATAGGTTGTAAAGCCTAACAGAAGAGGAAAATTTAAGCAAAAGAATAAAGAGGCGTCTGTCTCAACCTCCATTCAGGTTTCTCAAGCTGATATTCATGAAAATAGTTTTATGGTCTTGAATGATGATGTTAGTATGGATGGTCCATTTGAGAGGCTGCAAATGCCTCTAGATAGAGGTCGATGATATGAACATGGAACATTAGTGGGTTTCACAGCCCTCTCAAGCAAGTTGAGGTTGTTCACCTCTTTGCGAAGAATAAGCTAGTATTAGCAGGTATTTTGGAAACCAGAGTTAAAAAAGATAAAACAGAGGAAGTCTGGAAAAAATTAAAGTTAGATAATTGGAAATATGTCACAAATCATGATTTTGCAGAACTTGGAAGAATTTGGATAGTTTATGATTCCAGAAAGGTATCTTTACATGTAGAATCTTTATCTTCTCAATTGATTCAATGTAAGGTACACATTAACCAAGATTCTTTTATTTAGACTGTGGTTTATGGGTCCAACTCCTTAGATGAAAGGAAAACTCTTTGGCAGCACCTGGTTTTTATTGGTAATGTAATTACTTATCCATGGCTTGTGCAAGGGGATTATAATGCTGTTACGTGTGATGATGAAGTGTTTGGTGGTAATGAACTTGATGTGGATCATAGAGCTGAATTGACAGATTGTATGCATCAATCAGGACTTATGAATCTAAGAAATGCTACTATACATGGACAAACAATCAAGATCAGCATAGCAGAATCTGGCGAAAGCTAGACAGAGCTTTGGTTAATCATTTATGGCTAGATACATTTGAGAACTCAGTTGCTAATGCTTTACCTGCAGGCATTTCTGACCATTCCTCAATCATTGTCAGTTATAATAGGCAGCAGATTTCAGGCCCCAAGAGTTTCAAATTTTTCAATTTTTGGACTCATCATAGTAATTTTCGGAACTTAGTTCAAGAAGAATGGGTTAAAGTTGATAGAGGCCATCCTATGTATTGCATTATCCAAAAGCTCAAAAAGATTAAAAAGAGATGTAATGAGATAAATTAGAAGGACTTTTCTGATATTTCTAGTAGAGTTAATAACCAGAGATCATTATTGGAGCAAATTCATATAGAGCTGTAACAGAATCCCGATAATTCTGATCTGCTAAGTGACGAGAGGGCTATGGCTTCCTACCTTACCAAGCTTCTTCTTATGGAGGAACATTTTTACAGACAGAAATCCAGAATTACATGGATAGCCCTTGGTGATGCAAACATAAAGTTTTTTCATAATTCAATTAAGCAAAGAAGGATGATCAATTATGTGCCTCAACTAACCTTGGAGGATGGTTCAATTATTACAGATTTTGCCCTCATGTATAAGGCCTCTACAAAGTATTTTAAGGCTCTCTTTGGTACTGCTGCTAGTGACAAACAACATATTAATTCAGAAATCCTCAGTTCTAGAATTCAAGTTGCTATTGAGGATGCCTCAGCTCTTTTAGATCCTGTTACGGAAGAAGAGGTCCATGATGTTGTTTTTTCCATTGGCTCCAACAAAGCTCCCGGGACAGATGGTTTTACTAGCCACTTTTTCAAAGTCTCCTAGCATACTGTTAAGAAAGATTTAATTGTTGCTATTTAGGAGACTTTTAAGAGTGGTATGATTCTCGAGCAAATAAATCACACTTCTATTACTGTTATTCCTAAAATCATTAATGTTGAAAATATTACTAATTTTAGACCAATTGCCTGCTGTAATGTGATTTATAAATTTGTTACAAAAATAATTACTAGTAGGTTGAGGAGGATTACCAAGTATCTTGTCTCTTTGAATTAATCTGGGTTTGTTCCTAGCAGAAATATAGTGGATAATATTATGCTAGCACAGGAAATAGTTCATAACTATCATCAATCTTTAGGGATCCCCAGATGTACTCTTAAGATTGATCTTAGAAAGGGATATGATTCAATATCTTGGGACTTTTTGGAAGAAGTTTTAATTGGTTTGGGCTTTCCTATTAAATTTATCGATCTTGTAATGCTGTGTGTAAGATCTGCTCAATTCTATATTAACTGGAAGGGCACGTTAGGAGAAGCTTTTCATGGCCAAAAGGGTCTTCGACAGGGTGACCCCATGTCCCCTTTATTATTTGTGTTGTGTATGGAATACTTGTCCATAATGCTCAATTGTTCTGTAGATCATAATTTTAAGTACCACCCTGGTTGTCAGAAATTGAAATTAAATCATCTTATGTTTGCTGATGATTTACATATCTTCTGTGCTGGAGACATTGATTCTATTAAACAGATTAAAGGTATTCTGGATCACTTTAAATCTGTTTCTGGTCTTAGTGTTAATCAGCAGAAAAGTTCCATGTTTGTAACTAGCATCTTAGATTCTCTATAGCAGCAAATCCAGAATTTAATCCATTTTCAAGAAGGTAATCTTCCTTTGAAATACCTTGGTTCTCTTGATTACCACTAGGCTTACTAGGAAGGACTGCCAGCCTATCTTAGACAAGATTGCTCATAAGCTTCATGGTTGGACTTCTAAAACACTGTCTTATGCAGGAAGACTTCAATTAATAAAAGTAGTGTTATTGTCCTTTCATATATATTGGGCTTCTATTCTTTTGCTACCTGCTAGTGTTGTTAAAGATATTGAAAAGCTCTATAGAAACTTCCTTTGGAATGGCAATTTTACTAAACGCAGGAACTTAGTAGCTTGGTCAGATCTGGGTATCTTCTTAAAAGAAGGTGGTTTAGGGATTAATAATATTATTGTGTGGAATATTGCTGCTCTATCAAAGAATGTTTGGAGATTATTGAATAATGTGGAATCATTTTGGGTAATCTGGATTCATACTTATAAGCTCAAATACCAGAGTTTCTGGGGACTAGCAAAGCCTCAAAATTATAGTTGGAGTTGGAGGGGTCTTTTAAAGATCAGAGAGCATATAAAGGATTGTTTTGCTTATAAGCTTGGGAATGGTAAAAAATGCAATATCTGGTTTGATCCTTGGATGCAGAATAAGTCTCTTATGGATCAGTTTCCTAAATTGACTATTAAGGATTCAGGTCTAACAAAGCAAACTACTCTAGCCATGGTGTGGAGAAATGGTAGGTGGATTCTTCCAGATCCTTTAGATATTACAACTGAAGCTGCTAGGCAATTTATTAATCAGTTCACTTTAGCAGATAATGAGGAAGACCAATTGCTGTGGAATTCCAGCTAGGTTTTTCAATAAGAGAAGCTTATAAATGTCTGAAACCTTCTTGCTCTACTGTTAACTAGAATAGACTAGTCTGGTATCCCAACTGTGCACCTAGATTTAGTTTCATACTGTGGTCAATTATGAAGAAGAAACTAAGGACCAAGGACAAGTTGCAGAAATGGGGCTATACTGATAATGATTTATGTCCTTTGTGTTATAATGCTACTGAAAGCATTGAGCATTGCTTTTATGAATGTCCTATGAGTAGGCACATTTGGGAAGTTCTTCTTTCCATTTCAGCATCAAATGTTAGAGCCATGTCTTGGACCACATTCATTTCTTAGAACTACAGGAGAGCTTCTGGTAAATCTAAGCTTGCTGAATTTCGTAGATTGGTTCTAGCTAAAACAGTCTACAATATTTGGAAAGCCAGGAAAAACGTTATTTTTAGACAGCAAGTTGTTAATAGTACTAACATTCTTAGTAGTATTAGAAGAGACCTGATTTGTAAATGCAGTTCTCTTAACTGTATAGATAGGTTCATTGAGATGATTAACAGAATCCATTAAGATTGTATAGGGATTCTGTTTTCTTTTGTTCTACAAGGTATGCCTTGCTTGTTTTGTTTTCTTTTCTACTTGATAAAGTAATAAAGCTCCTTTTGGTTTTGACCAAAAAAAAAACATACGTGTCATCTATCCAATGACTATGGAGGAAAAGTAATTTATATATCTTTTTTGATAAGTGGTGGTACACACACCCACCGGAATATTATGGACCCCGTTTTACGGTTGTGCAGACTAATATCTGGCCGAGAGAAGCCCCAACTCTCTCCCAACGGGGGTGAGACTCGAATTCGAAACCTCCATGGATTCGGGCTTTCCTTGTCAAGTGACTTTGCCACTGAGTTAAGACGCCGTTGATTAAGTAATTTACATATCTAAAAAATAAAATTTTTAAATATATAATTAAGATTTATTTTAGTTTGGTTCGTAAATTATATAAATTGTTTTAAATATTTTAAACCTACAAAATAAAAATCTAAAATTATTATTACCCGTCAAAAAAAGAGGTTCTATCAAGATGACATAGTTTTAAATTAAGGGGCAATAAAATATACATTGTTGTGAAGTGGATAAGTATATATATATATACATACTGATGGCATACAACGCCATCCTGGGAAGACCGTTCCTCTACGACACTGGAGCCGTCACAAGTATCCGACACTTGATTATGAAAATGGCCACCCCTGAAGGAGTGGTAATGGTCAGGGGTAACCAAGAGATGGCTAAGCAATGCTACATGGTAGCGGAGGGAGGAAAGGTAGAAGCAATGTCAATAGAGGAAATCCCGAGTGAGAAGGAAGAGAGGAAGCTGGAACCTGTGGGAGAAACCTATCCGCTAATCCTAAAGAATAGCGGCAAGATAGTGAAGGTGGGTCGAGGTATGAGAACAGAAGTCGCAGATAGGATTAAAGAATTACTGTTTGATAACGTCTCCACCTTTGCTAGTACCCCGAAGGAGATAGTGGGGATAGACCCATCTGTTATTACTAATAAGTTAAACGTGGACCCACAGGCAAAGCCAGTAAGGCAGAAGAAAAGACAGTTTACCCCAGAAAGACAGAAGGTAATCAATGAGGAAGTGGATAAGCTGGTGGAGGCAGGATTCATAGAGGAGGTGAGGCACTTGGAGTGGTGTGCCAATGTTGTGTTGGTCAAGAAGGCCAATGGGAAATACAGAATGTGTATGGATTTCACCGACCTAAACAAAGCCTACCCAAAAGATAATTACCCCTTGCCATCCATTGATCAGCTGGTTGATTCCACAGCAGGGCATGAGATCTTAAGCATGGCAGACGCTGCGAATGGGTACCACCAAGTATTGATGGAAACAGAGGATAGATGCAAGACTGCTTTCGTGACATATAAGGCAACATACTGCTACAGAGTAATGCCCTTTGGGTTAAAGAACGCAGGGGCTACGTACCAAACGCTGATGGACTACATGTTCAGAGGGTTATTAGGGGGATGTATGGAAGCCTATGTAGGCGACTTGATAGTGAAGAGTCGGAGGGAGGAAGACCACCCAGACGACCTGAGGAAAGTATTTGCAATACTAAACAAGTTCAGCATGAAGCTCAACCCAGAGAAGTTCACTTTTGGAGTCAATGAGGGTAAATTCTTGGGTTTTATAGTCTCGTAAAAGGGGATCGAGGCGAACCCGGAAAAGATAAAGGAAATTATGGAGTTACAACCCCCTAGAAACATCAATGAGGTCCAGAAGCTTAATGGAAGGGTCACTACCCTCGAAAGGTTCATCTCATGCACCGCGATGAGATCTCTCCCCTTCTACAGGATACTAAAGAAGGTAAAGAAATTTGAGTGGACTCAGGAGTGCCAGGAAGCTTTTGAAAGATTAAAGGAGTTTCTCACCTCCCCTCCATTACTAAGCAGACCGGTGGCAGCTGAGAAGCTTTACTTGTACCTTTCGTGCTCTAATGAAACGATAGTAAGTGTCCTAGTAAGGGAAGACCAGGGTGAACAGAAGCCAGTATACTATGTTTATAAGGTGCTCAGGGGAGCAGAACTGAGATACCCAACAGTGGACAAGATGGCTCTTGCAGTGGTAGAGGCAGCCAAGTGACTCAAGGCATACTTTCAAGCCCACACCATAGTCGTCAGAATAGACTCACCCCTAAGGAGGGCACTAGAAAGGCCCGAGACCTCGGGGAGGTTGGTCAGTTGGTCGGTGCATCTTGGTGAGCATGATGTAAGGTATGAACCCTGAAAGGCAATGAAAGCACAAGCCTTAGCTAATTTCATGATAGAGCTGAAATGAGAAGAAAACATGGAAGAGACAGAAGAGGATAACAGAAGTTGGGAGATGTATGTAGATGGCGCTAGCTGTGAGATAGGAGGAGGAGTAGGCATGGTATTGATAAGACCAGAGAAGGTCCAGATCCTCTACGCAGTAAGACTAGCCTTCAAAGCCACCAACAATGCAGTTGAGTATGAAGCTTTGCTTGCGGGATTAGCGTTAGTGATCGAGGTAAGAGCAGAGTCAGTAATCATACACAGCGACTCTCAGCTGGTGGTGAACCAGGTGATAGGAAATTACATCACCAAGGACCCAGGAATGATCAAGTACCTGACCAAGGTAAAAAGATAGTTAGAGAAGCTGAAGGAGAATGGGGGAAAGTACGAACTATGACAGGTTCCGAGAGAAGAAAACGAGGAAGCAGATTTACTAGCAAAGGCAGCTGTAGAAGGGAAAGAGGCTTTCCTAGCCATCTCCCTTAGGGAGGAATTACAAAAGGCAAGCACCGAAGAGGCAGAGGTTATGGAAGTAGAGGAGGATGAGACAGCGGCCTGGATGAAGCCAATCCTAAGCTATAAGCTTCTAGGAGAGTTGCCAGACGACAGGAAACAAGCTCAAAAATTGCAAAGGCATGCAACACTCTATTACTACAAAGATGGTGTCCTATACCTGAAGTCTCTGACTCATCCATGGTGTCGATGCCTGTCGGGAAGGGAAGGAAAGCTAGTGCTAAAAGAAATACATGAAGGCATTTGTGGGTCACATGAGGCCTCAGCTTCGTTAGTAAGGAAAACCCTGTTACAGGGGTACTATTAGCCGACCATTTCAAAGGACGCAACCAAAATGGTAGAAGAATGCGACAAGTGCCAGCGGTTTGCCAGAATGAGTCATAAGCCTGCTAACCCCATGTCTCCAATAGGAAGCCCTTGGCCTTTTGCATTGTGGGGCATGGACATCTTGGCACCTTTCCCAATGGCATCAGGGCAGAGGAAGTTTCTGATTGTGGCAATCGATCACTTCACTAAATGGGTGGAAGCAGAGGTAGTATCAACCATCACGGAGGTAAAAATTGAAAAGTTCTTCAAGAGGGAGGTAATTTACAGGTTTGGGATACCTCACACACTGGTAACCGACAACGGGAAGCAATTCGACTGCAAGAGGTTTAGGGAATTCTATGAGGGTCTGTAAATTGACTTAAGGTTCACCTCAGTATAACACCCCCAGACAAACGGGCTCACAGAGGTCACCAACAGGACCATCCTAGATGGTTTGAAGAAGAGGTTGAATGATAGAAAAAGAGAGTGGGTTGAAGAGCTCTACAATGTACTGTGGGCATACAGGATGACCTTGAGGAAAGGCACAAAGGAGTCACCTTTCAGGCTTGCTTACAGAATGGATGCAATGATACCGGTAGAGGTAGGCACCCCAACATGGAGGAGACTCAATTTCAATGAAACTGAGAATGAAGCAAACATCAAGCTTGCCAACGACCTCCTACAAGAACAAAGGGAGCAAGCAGCGTACAGGGCAGAGGCGTACCAGAGGCAGGCGTTAGCATACCATGATAAAAAGGTCCGACTCAAGCAATTTAAAGAGGGTGATCTAGTTTTGAAAAGGGCAGATGTTAGTAAAGGGGAAGCTGGAACAGGCAAACTCGGCCCAAATTGGGAAGGACCATACAAGGTTGAATCAGTTGTAGGATGAGGAGCTTACAAGTTGGCCCATATGGATGGAGCAACACTACCAAGAACTTGGAATGCGAAGCTACTTAGAAAATACTATTAGTAGAAAGTATGAATGTAAGGTAACGAAGCCACCCAGGAACTTACTCTAATGAAGGCATGAGTAGCCACTTTTTGACAAACTTACAAAAAATACCAAATATACACAGCCTTGGACATAAGAAGAGGCAAGACTTCACACCAGGCTTTTCCACTTAAAAAGATGAGCCATGTCTCGCAAACATACACAGCCTTGGACATAAGATGAGGCAAGACCTCGCACCAGGCTTTGCCACTTAAAAAGACGAGCCATGTCTCGCAAACATACACAACCTTGGACATAAAACGAGGCAAGATCTCGCACCAGGCTTCGCCACTTAAAAAGACGAGCCATGTCTCACAAACATACACAGCCTTGGACATAAGACGAGGCAAGACCTCGTACCAGGCTTCGCCACTTCATAAGACGAGTCATGTCCCGCAAACATACACAGCCTTGGACATAAGATGAGGCAAGACCTCGCACCAGGCTTCGCAGCTCAAAAAGATGAGCCATGTCTCACAAATATTCATAGAGAACCTTGGACAAAAGATGAGTCAAGACCTCGCACTGGGGTTCACCGTATAGCAAAATTATGAGACATGACTTGCTTGTTATGTCTAACAGTTCAATTCTTTAGACAAGGAAAAATCACCACCAAAGGGCACCAATTAGATCATTGGATGAGGCAGGACCCCGACACTCATTTCGAGAAGACATGACTCGCAGCTTTTCAAAAAAAAAAAATTCAATCATATTACACAAACCAAGAGTCGCCAATCGGTACCTCGTAAAGCATAAGTAATGCAGATCTTGCAACAATCAAGTATGTAGAACCTTAAAAAGGGCATCCAAACAACGACAAGGCAAAGCCTAATTGATGACCAATCCTTAAAAAAAGCAATTTAACATTCGCGACAGAGGATTCGATGAAAAGCATAAAACAAAAATAATGGA
>CANYLF011514363.1:0-13758 GCA_948193215.1 Bocquillonia castaneifolia | reverse complement strand
TTACAGGAAAATACCATTAGCATTTTTTTATTTGATATGTTTTATTATTTTATTTTAAAAATTATTAAAAATAATCATATGCATTCAATTTTTATATTTATATGTTAAAATAAATTAATTTAAATAAATGCATTTATCAATTAGTAGCTCAACACCCTAACTCATATTTATTTAAAATCATTAGGTCCATGGATAATAAAATTTGATAGTGTAGAAAATAATTATAATTTTTACAATAATTATGCTCATGAAATAGGATTTAGTGTGGAAAAACAATATGCGAAGCGGACAAATCAAAAGAAGAACTTTTTGTTGTTCAAAACAAGGACAAAAGAGTGTTGATAAAAGGTGTGACAACTTGAAACTAAGAATAACGTGCTTGAAATAATTTCAAGTTGAAAAAATATTTATAACTTATATTCCTCAGTTTAAAGAGACATAAATATTAAGTTTATGTTCACTGCAAACTTCCATAGGATGGATGAAACTAAGAATAACGTGCTTGAAATAATCCTCAATATTTTTTTTGTTTTCTATTTTAGTCGAGTTTAATTGGGTTTTAGATTATAGTTTATGTGTTTTCATGTCAATGAACCATTTAAAGCCATATGTTTTTTTTTTCAAATGTTGGGCAAGAAATTTCACATTCAAGAAAATATCTCATATATTTAGTGGTTCAAAAAAAATATTATGATATCTGATGATTTGGAATTATAGTCCCCTATGTTTATTTGTTCTAAAAAAACAAATTATTAGCAATATTTGTCAAATCATCAATTGGAAATAGTATAAGTAAAAAAAAAGGTGAACTAGTGATTTACATGTATTTAAACGGTCCATTTTTAAGCTTTTATTTTATGTAAAAGTAAATTACTGCCACATGGCAGCTTTTGACATTAGGTAGCAGGAGATAGCTGCAACCTACGTAGAAGGCAGAAGCAAAATTTTTTTCTAAGATAAATTCATGAAAGGAGTAGTAGACAAACAATTGAAATTAAAAAGGTCCTTGAAAATACGGTACCTCTGCTAATTCGTCTGTCATCACATGTTCTTTGAAGAAGATACCTATGCAAACTTTAACGATTGGATCCTGCACATATTTACATTGGATAACAATTAACAAATTAAAGAAATTATACATAGCTCAAGAACAATAAGAAAAAAACCGACACACTATTCTAAAACCAAGTTTTTTTTAGCCTTTTCAAAAGTTTGAGATTTCTGTTTGGTCAAAATTTATGTTTACAAAGATTTGACGATGGTAGGCAAAAGAAATCACATGGTGGATTGCATTCAAGACATGCATGAATAATGGAAGATGCATATAATTAAGGATTATAATAATAAAGAAAATATAATAAATATTCATGTATGATTGATTCAGAGCCCGCAAAAAAACAACAAAGACAGCCAAACTTATAGAGAGTAGTAGTATAGCATTAGAATAAAATAATATTTCTTATAAACGTATTAAACATAGCTATATGGTAAGTTTCAATTTTAAAAAATTGACTATAAGCAAAAAAAAAAAAAAAAAAAAAAAGAATAAAAAAAAATAATACATTAAAAAAAACTCCATACCTCATTAAATTTTCTATTGATGTATATGCCTATATATAGAGTTTAGTTTAACTTATTAGAGTTTGATTTGAAATATTGTACCTAATCATACTTGAAAAAGGGACATTAATTTATTTATTATGATTATAATAAATTAATAAAATATAGTCCTAATCACACTTGGAAATGTATATATTTTTAACTACTATTTAAATTATAAGAAATTCCACGTGTCATTATTTCAACAACTTACTAATCTTACGTGGCATCTCATTAATCTTACGTAACGCGACGACGTCTCAGAAAATTTTCTCCCAACTTTGGAATTAGAATATTACTAGTTGCATGCCCGTGCATTACACGGGTTTATTTTAAAATTATTTTTTAAAATATTAAATTAAAACCAATTTATATTGAAATTTCTTACAAAAATTAAGGTTCTAGAGAAGATAAAAAGAATGAAAAACTATATTGTTTACTCACATATTTGAGCAATGAAAATATTTTTTAAATATAATAGTTAAATTATTAAAAAATAAATTAATTATTAAAAAAATTTAACATACCGCGATTCCTAAAGGTAACTTCTACGTTTCTCTCCAACTTGAATTTTTCAATGGGTTCTTCCGCCAAACTGTATGCATTAGACTACAAAAACCAAATAACCACTACAAAGAAAAGGATAAACATTTTTTTTTCTGATTCCGGTTTGACTTGTAGCAAATAATTTAAAAGAATAAGAATAGATTCAAAATTTTCACCAGCATTCAAAAGAATAGAACACAATATATAGCTATAAAAGCAACATCTAATTGCTGCAATTCTCGATCCAAATATAATAAATATTGATAAATAAAAGAAAAGAAAAAAAATTAATGAAAAAAGTAGTACAAAAATTAGAAAAATATCTAAAATTAAATTCTGAATATGTGTTAAGTATCTTGAACATGGACACCTATTCATAAAGCCTCACTCAATCATAACAAGAAAGCACAAACCCAAAATCAATATTAATGGAACATATTTTTTTTACTTAAAGAATTCAACATTTAATCAAGAAAATAGAAGTTGGCGTAGCTGTAATGGAGAGACCTGTCTGTGGAAGAGCAACGACGATGGATTGATTGCCAAACTGAATAACAATTAAAAAATTTTACTATAAAGAAAATATAATAAATTAAAAAGTAAAATACAAAGAAAATATAATACATTAAAAAAACTACATATCTTAATTATTTAAGTTTTCTAATGATGTATATACCTATATATAGAGTTTAATTTAATTTATTAGAGTTTGATTTGAATTATAATTGAAAAAGAATATATATTTATTATAATTATAATAAATTATTAAAAATATAGTCCTAATTATACTTGAAAATACTTGAAAAATGACACATTATTTAATTATTATATCAATTAAAATATCTTTAAAATTTCACGTGGTGATATTCCAACGCTTCATTAATTCTACGTGGCACAATGACGGTTTAGAATATTTTCTCTCAACTCCAGAATATAATATTATAATGGATAATAGATATGTACACACACTACTCATTATATAAATAAATTAATATTTGATTGCCAGATGCGTTTAGATATAGTGCGCATATTATAATGTATCAAAATCAATACAATTTTTAGGGTAACATGCAACTAGATACCAACCGTTGGTTGGCAACCGATAAATATTTTATGATTTTTTTCCCATTTTCAAAACGCCCGAAAATATGGTCCCTCTGTAATGCATATATATAAATGGTCCCTCTGAAATGTCTTCTATTTTATACATTACAAATAGGACTTTTAATTTGCTCATGGATTACTTTCCCCTATTGAAAATGCATACAATTAATGCTTTTCAACTCAGACATCTGGGATAACATAGTATGAGGCTCATCTTAATTAAATTTAGTTTAATATCCGGATAAATTAATATTTATCAATTATTTAAAACATCATAAGTCCTAGTATAAACCAACCAATATTCGGTGTTGGTTAATAAGCTCCATTCAAATTTAGCAACTTTTATAAATTTTGTCAATTTAGGCAGTAATTTTTTGTCCCGTGGTAATTTTAGTCAACTTGAAAGTGGTAATTTTAGTCAACTTGAAAATAATGTGGACCATTTGATGTCTCATGAGCAACTAATGACATGTTTAACACTTTTTAGCACAACTTTTAATAAATTATCAAATTAGCCATAACTTTCAATACATCGTAAAATTTAGTCACTGTTTTTAAAATTTTATCATTTTAATCTATCTAACAAGAATGGAGCATCTACTCTTACACACGTGGCATGTGACATTTTTAAGTTGGCTAAAATTAATACTAAAGAAGCGGTTAAATTTGGCAGTTTGCTTAAAGTTGTAGCTAAATGATACAAATTTTTCATTGATTAATCTACATAGTTCTGCGTTGGTTAATGAACTCGATTAAAACTAGTTGATTAACTAAACGAGTTAAGTTCTAACTAACCAAACTTTTTTGTTAACCAATCAATTTGATGAGCTCCAACTTTTTGTGTTTTTTAGGAATATCACCTCTAACTTAATTGTATATTTCTTTATTTAAACCATATGATTTTGAGCATTAACATACTCAACTTAAGCATCTCAACTCAAAATTTGTAAGACTATTCATTTAAAAGTTCACGAACGTGCATTTTTATCCATTATCATATATATATAGACACCTAATTTTTGGATGCAAAGATGATGGGAGTGTCGAAACCCAAATGATAATTAATAAGCAACTCTGTTACTCAGGTATGCCATTCAAACACCTTAGAATTTCTATGTTGTGTTTTTAAAGTGTGAATTTCGGTTTTCAAAATGATTTTGAGCAAAAAAATGTGTTTCAGTACCCAATTCTGATGTTTTGGACCTCGATTAGAAGTGTGTGCTCGATTCAATGAGGTTCAAACCTTGGAAATAGGTTAAATCATCACAAAATGAACTAAGGATGCTAGAAATGGACCTTCTCCTGATCATTGAGGCATGCGCATGCATCTAACTTTACCAAAGGTCTGACACAGGTAAAGGAGTCAAAAACCTCCTTGGCTTAGAACTATATAAGAGAACCAGACTCATTCTAACTTGAGCATCTCAGAATGAACATGGGGACTTTATTCCCATTTCAATTTTTGCGTTACTTGTTTCAGATATTGGATACCAAGACCAGACTGATAACATTAATCTTATGATATCTGAGGTATCCTAATTGTATTAGGATTAGTCTTTATTAGTCTCCCACATTGTTTTTGCAATAGTTCATGTCTATACTTATGTATATATATAGTATGCTCATTTGTTCATTAATAATACAATATTTCTGACCATTAAACCCTAATATGGTATCAGAGCTATAGTACTTAACAGCCAATAGCCTTATTTCCTTTTTTTCTCGCATCTTCTTCCTTGAGTCTTCCTTCTACGTTTATTATCTTCATGACCAACCAAGCTTTATTAACCACCACCATGTCTTCCATTACTTCTTCCATGCTGAATATTGCTACTCAACTTCCTATCAAACTAAATATTTTCAATTATCTATTACGGAAGGCACAACTATTGCCTCTTCTTAACAGCTACGGATTGGTGTCTCACATTGAAAAAGGCCATGCTACCCCCACAGCAATGGTGAACAATAATCCCAATCTAAAGTTCACAGCATGGTTTCGTAGAAATAAAATGGTGCTCAGTTGGATTATTAATTCCATATCTGAGCAGTATGTACCGCAAATTGTTGGCTCAAAAACTGCCTTTGACGCTTGAAAGAAATTATCAACGACTTTTGCGTTTAGTTCTCGGACTTAAATTAGAACTATCAAAAGTAATTTTTATAAATTACGAAAAAGAACCAGTTGAATCAATTGTGCATTATACATAGCAATATAAATCGATGTTTGATCAACTCGCAGCACTTGGTAATCTTTTACTTGATGATAACCTTGTTCAATTTATAAAGGCTTGCCATCAGAGTATCAACCTTTTATTAAGTCATTAGAAAATCACTTAGATGTTGTCACGTACGATGATATATATGGCTTATTGCTATGACTTAGATGTTGTTTACATACGATGATCTATATGGCTTATTGCTAAGTGAGGAGTTTAGTTTGCTTGCCGAAGCTAAAGGCAAAAGCTCCTTCCATCCATCTGCGTTCTTTATGCCGGCATCTGCTTTGTTTTCTGGCTACGGTGATGATGTCAACAGTGCTCCTAATCAGGGATCATTGTGAATGTGGAATTCTGGGTTCTTGTCCTACAATGCAGTGTTAGAATCTTCAGCCTCAATTTTCTGAGTATCAACCTCAATTTTCTTGATATTCATCTTTGGATATGACCACCTACAGCTCTCTCCATCAATTTATTAGGATCCCACCCAATTCCATTGTTTCAATTGCAATGGTCTTGGCCATTTCAGCTAAAATTATCCCTTGCCTAAAATCACTTACCTATCACCATTTCCATTTCCACGACCAGCAATAAACTCCACCTTGTTTCCTTATGTTACACCATATCAATAACCCGAGATCATGGATACGGGTGCTATCCATTACTTCATAACTGATTATTTAGACAATATTCAAGAAAACTTTGCCTATCCAAGCAATAATGGAGTTCAAGTTGGTAATAGTAATATTCTTCCTGTCACTCAATCGGGATTTTGTTCTTGTGCTTCTAATAATACTTCGTTTAATCTTGATAATATTTTATGTGTTCCGGATATCAAGCATAATTTACTTTCCGTTTCTTCTTTTAATAACTGTAATTCTGTTTCTATTTAATTTTTTTCTATCTTATTTTGAAATTAAGGATATCCACAAGAACGATTTGCTACTTGTTGACAACAGGTCTTGCCTGCGGGTTGTGTCCAATAGCAATGGCGAGCTGACTCACTAAATTGGGACTTTAGCTTTTAAGAAAAACATGGAGTTGCCACCCGAATGGCATTGGGACACTGAGTGATGAATAAAACAGGTTGATTCCTTTGGAATTCCCATCCTTCATCACTCTAGATGATTCTGGGTTCAGGATGAGTCCTCCATACTAGGCAAATTCTCATTTGATTAATTAATAGGTCATTATTTCCTACAACCGACAAACAATTTTAAAGCGATAAATCACTCAGAAAATAATATGGCACTGGTAAGGATGAATGATCATCCCTAAGATTTTTTTCTAATCAGTTTTATTTCTGTGCATTTAGTCAGATTGGATTAACCCTGATTGATTGAGAGCAATATGCTGTATTTGGCGGGTTTGTATTTATTTTAATAATAATTACCAGGTGGATAATTTCCTCATTTGTTTACATGCAGAACATCCATAATTGGTTTCTAATGCAGTTTAATTTATACGAAATGCCAGTCTTTGCACATCAATTATTTATATATTGCCTGGAGTAATGAATGGCAGAAGTATACATACACCGTTATAGAAAGAAAAGGAGAAATGACTTTTTACCAATTTTATTCTACTGTTTACCAGGTTTTATTTATTAAATGTCTGATTAGTTAGTTAAACATTTATTCTAAGTGATTAATAGGAAGATACATAGGGTTAGAAAACCTTACTGCTCAACGGGATGACACTGGAGAGGACCGACCAATCAACCTTGAAGTTTCAAACAGTCGATCCACTATGAGATTTTATACTCTTCTTCCTTATCATCGTGATGGTTCAGCCGAACCATTGACAAAGGTTTGGTCAAACCTTCATCTAGGCCAAGGCCCACTTTCCTTACAAATATTTGGTTGGGTACCTCTTCAATCATTCGGCTGAATGACCTCAAAGGTTTGGTCGAACCATCAATGGGCAGGATGCCTCTGAAACTCATGGATTGATTATGGATCTCATGTCTTAGGCTGTTTTATTACAACTATTTGAATGGAAGGTACATAATAGAAGATAAGGACCTAATAAGAATGTCTAAGGTCTCAAACAACTGAGAAAATAGATATGCTAGGTAACCCAAGCTATTGAATCAAGATAACATTTTGATTCATAACTTGGGCTACAGACTACCAAACTCCAATCCGTTAGCCACATTAGCATCGTTTTGTCATCAAAATTTCATTCATGTAACTAAAAGACCAAACGGAGCTAGTTTATAGAATATGGAAACTTACAGAAGCTTTAAAAATGAAATAATAGAACATGAAATATGCTTATTCTGATGTATGGATGCTTCGTGGATAGTAGGTTGCCCTCAGAGTTACTGAGTGTTGTCACTTTTGGGTAGAAATGAGCTTTCAAATTGACATAGTTCCCTCGTTTGGAAACCCAAAGGAAAACGTATGAAAACGCTTTTGCTTTAAAGAAAACTTGTGTATGCTCTCTGTGTTACTTCCTCTCCTTTCTCTTCTTCATTCCCTGTTCTCTTTATCCTCCCTTGTCCGTCCCTCCTTTTTTCTCCTTTCCCATTAAAAGGGTTGGGTATTTATAGGGGGTGAAGAGAATCTTTCTTAGCAACTTGTACAAGTTGCGGTATGACGTAGGTGGTATAGGCTTTGATGGCCTACCGATACATGCATTCTATCTCAACTTGTCATGTCAAATGCAATGATTCGACCAAACCATTGATGATCAACCGGTCGAATTATCAATGAACTGGCCGGTTCATCAATATATTAAAATGGGTTTAGTTTTAACATTGACCCAATCTCAAATATCAAAGGCTCGCCCGGTTCATTAAAGAGTCGGTCGAACCTTTAATGGGCCTTAGACAAATTTGAAGACTTTTGAAAATCATTTTGAAATTATTTTTCAACCCTTCTGCTCTTTTCTAGAGGAAATTGGGTAACCAAGTGGTCTAATCTAGACCATATTCATCATCGAGCTCCCAAACCGCTTCCACGTACTTGTATCCGAAAACCAGGTTTCTACAGTTGCCTCCGCTTTGTCAGAGTTTAGCAATGTTAGTCAATTAAATGAATAAACAAAAGACAAAGCAATAAAACAATCATAAACATATTTAGGGATACTGAAAAAGGATACTGCTCGGGTGGTTGATAGTCGTTATCGAAATGTTGGGGCCTTGCCCGAAAAGTGTATAGGATGCCATGGTCAACCTAGACAAAAGACCTAGGATATTAAATCCTAGGAGATGTCAGGGCCTCGCCTGGTACGGTCTAAGACACTCTCTAGGTCAGTCTAGACAAAAGCCTTAGGACTCTGGTATCCTAAAAGGCGATAGGGCTCCACGAAAGGTGACTTGTCGCCAATACTGAAGATGTTTTACCGTCGCCTGGTTTTCCGGATTGTTGAAAGTGACTTGCCATCTTCTGAAGTTTCTAGAAGGTGGCTCACTACTGTCTACGTTTTGAAGGTGACCCGTTGTTGCTTGAAATTGTCTGAATTTTCTGAATGTGATCCGTTGTCGCCTGGTTTTGTTTGGTCATTTACCATCATCCAGAAATTTTAATGTACTCATGGTATGCGAAAAAAATTGTTTGATGGCCTGTTTGTCTTCTAAAAATGTTTTGGTCATCCGTAGTACTGTTTAAAATTTTTTTGAGCCGCTTGACATGGTCAATCTCATTTTTGGACTTGATTGTAGCTGTTTTTGTCTTATGTTGGACATGCTTGTCATAAAGTTTTAGATTTTTAGGCCAATCTACAAGATTTGAATTTTTAGAGACTAAAGAGGTAATCTGCCACCCATTATTATTTAGGTAACCGCCCATTTCTCTTATTGTTCTCCTTTATGTTGGTTTTTTTTTTCCATTTTCTCCTAAAATTAATTCTTCCCTCATTAACTTCTCCACTTATTTTCTTTAATTGACTTAGGTCTCTATCAAACCCTAGTCTTCTCTCATTCTTCTTCTTTTCCTCTTATTTTCATCTTTCTTTTCTTCTTTCTTCTCTCATGGGCAATGCAAAGAATCCTTTGGGAGATGAAAACTCGACCAATTCGTTGCTTTTGGAAGGACCCCAGCCAGTTCTTGATCCTCTCAACCCGTTTGTTGATCTTTCTTGCTCGATTTTTGAGATTGTAGAGTGTGTTATCAAACCCGATGCATGTGGGTTAGGTAAAGGTGTGGACATCCATCCCTTAACAAATTTGGGTGCCCAATTAGGTTCCTACACGTCAATTGATTTAAGTTCTCTGAAGTGCAGTAGCCTTTGTTGGTTGTCTCCTTGTGCGTTTTGGGTTTGCTGGGTTCTGTAATTGTTCTTACAAATTCAACCGATCCTTCAATAAACATTTGGCTGAATGATTGAAAGTTCAAAAGAATGATCACGTTGTGGTTCCTAGCCTGTTTTCTATGCTTTTGTGGCTATCTTGGCTGGTGTATTCATATGTTATCTCTTATAGGTTAATGATTTGTTTGAACCATTATCAATCATTTGTTTGAATGATTGACCTGAAATTGATCCTGAACTGAGCGTGAAGAGCTGGTCAAATCATTGCCATTGATTCGGTTGAATCTTTAATGATTCGGCCGGTTCTATGACCTAAAGCCAAAAGGCTCTTCTCATTGCAAACTTGTTTGTTTATGAATAGTGACCCTGTTATTGTGATTGCATGACTATTTTACAAGCGTGTGATTATGTTGGAGAGTCATTTCCTCATTGTATGTGCCTTATGAACTGTAAACTCGTTCATTTACTGTCTGTGGTGCGGAGGAGGTTTATTACCTCATGATATATGTTGTTTGTGTTGCAAACCCATTCGTTTACAATTTTTGATTTCTTTTAATGTGAATGGAGGTTTGTCACCTCATGACATGTGTTGTTTCTATTGTAAACCCTTTCATTTACACTTTGTGATTTTGCTTGTGTCTGTGCATTTGATTGTGATGAAAATGCAAGTTTTTCTTACAGTGGTGTTTGTCTTTCTCATATGGAGAGTTGTCCTCTTGTTTTACTCAGTCATGGAACTTCTGTGCTTCCCGAAAGATGTGGGGGATGCTTCCCAATTCTATCAAGGCTCGTGTTCGACGTATGGGTCTAAATGCCTTCGTTGAAACTCTCCCGGACTTGTTTGGGGCAGGCAATACTAGCCATATGGACAGGGCCTCCATGTATGCTCTGATGAAGAGGTGGATGTGCAGTATCCACACTTTTCAGCTGCCTTGTGGGAAGTACACTGTAGACACCTAATTTTTGGAAGCAGGAATAGGGAACCGACTCAGAGGCCCAATGATGATAGCATATGCTTTAATTAACATGATTTGAATGATGTTAGCTCTTTGCTAATCACACAATTGCCTTTAGAATAGTTTCAAAACTCGAAAAATCCATTTTGAGCCAAACCTAGCATGTTTTAACCCTAATTGCACAATCTTCAAACGGTTTTGGTCATAAAGTTTTATACAATCCTCAAAATGGCCTAAAAATCTTTTTTGCAATAGATTGGGCCATTCTACACATTTTTGTCTCTAATACATTTTTCTAGATTCGGACATTTCGAGCCTCAAAAGGGCCTCGGAAGGGGAAAAACACCACCCTAGGGCTTCCAACGCCACTTGGAATGGCGTTGACCCTTCCCAATGCCACTTGAAGTGGCGTTGGCATCCTCTAGTAGCCCAAAAACATGTTTTTCAGTTTGATTTCAAATTTAAATTGATTGGATGAGGATATGATTAGATTCCTGATTGTTTTGACGCAAATTTTGAATTCAAAATGAAATACTAAGAGGGGGGTGAATTGGTGCGGAATTAAAAATTTTAGAGAGAATGGAGATGAAGTAGAATGAACACACAAGGTTTTTATAGGGGTTCGGACCCAACTTGTCCTACGTCCACTCTCCCAAAGACCTCTTTGGGGTTCCATTAACTACAATAGTGATACAAGGGATTTTAAGGCTATCCCAAACCATTACAACGAGTTTTAACCCAAGGCTCACTCACAAACCCTAGTGTTTCCAAGAGGCTAACACTAAACCTTTACAATGAGTTTTACAAATGGCTAACTCACAACCAACCCTAATGTTTCCCAACTCACAAAGAATTGACACTAGTACAATGGATAACTAATTCACTCAACCCAAGCAACAAATGCTCTAGAGTTCTAGCTATCCAAAACCAAACAACCAATTAATTACAAATGATTGAGAAATAAATTTACAAGAGTTTGGCTATCAAAGAATTAATGTTCTTGTTTTAAGAACATTTATGATTTGGTATTTATAGCCAAAATACCTAAAACTAACTGTTAGAAACAACCTCAAAGGTGTCTCTAACGTCTAGTTACTTTTGCATTTAATGCACTGAAATCTGTCAGATCACGGGCACGAGATTGATGGTCAAGGGCGCGATCCTTCCGACGGCTAGTTTTTTTAAAGACTTCCTTGAATGTCGCAGGGGCGACATCTTCAATCGCGGGTGCGAAATCACTGGGCAGAGGATGCCTTTGAGAATGGCATTCTGTTTGATCAAATCGCGGGGGCGAGTTAGTGAATCGAGGGCACGACCTCAGTGACCAGAAAATCCTTCAGAAATGGACTCTCTATTTCTCAAATCACGGGGATGATTTGATCAATCGTAGGCGTGACCTCAGAGTACAGAAGCCTTCTAAGGTTTTTTCAAAAATCCTGGGCGCGATATCCATTTCGCGGTCGAGATATGTCCCATGTCGTGGGGGCGATCCTTATGTCGCGGGTCCGATTGCCTTTGTCTCAGGCGTGATTTATAGGAATAGTCCTAAAACTAGTTTGATAGAAAACCTACACACTTAGGAACTTTGTTAGACAAAGATAAAGGGTTGTTAAACTCAAAATAAGATGAATTGATGCCACTAAGGCCAACAATCTCCCCCTTTTTGAGTTTGACAACCAAAAAAAAAAAATTCTATGTTCAAGGTCTTACAAACAAAGGAGTTAAGTGTGTGACTTGATGGAATTGCTCCCCCTCAACTTGTGCAAGGTTATAGAATTTAAAACAAGGAGATTTCTCCCCCTTTGTCAAATCAAAAGGACAATATAAAATATAAGAAAAACAATAAAAGGAATAGATATAACATCCATCAAACATAAAATTTCTTTCATTAAATAAATATGGATGGATACATGGGAATATAAAATAGATAACAATGATGTAAAAGATGGAAACAAAGAGATGAAAAAGATAAAATATGATAATGCATGAGTGGAATGTAATGGACATAGGACACTAAGGCCAAGTCTAGAAGTCATCATGGTCACAAGGATCCATCTCAAGCTTAGTATGAATGGCTTTAAGGTCTTAATGGAGAGAGGCTAAGTCTTCATCTTGATCATCCAAGTGGACTTCTATCTTCTTGTTGAATGCCTCTTGGGCATCAAGCTTATCCTCTAACCTCTTGAGAGAGGCTAGATTGTCCATGAGGGGGTTTGAAGAGGTGGCTTCTTGTCTCAAATCCCTAATCTCAATAGAGGCAATATGAATAGGCTTGCCGTGGGGTATTCCTTCCCCTTCCCCTCTACAGCCAGCTCTAGACCCTTCCTCTCTTCCCTTCTCTTCCCTTTCTCTTTGTCTTGACTCCCTTTCCTTTCTTGCTTTGCCCTCTCTCTCCTTCAACCTAGCTTCGCTTTCTTCATCCGTGACACCACCCAAGTAGAGATAGGTTCCATTTTCTTGCTTCCTCACAATGTTGACTTTTTGTACAAAATAGTCAAGGTCCATAATCCCCAAGTCTACTGAAAAGCCATAGGAAAGAGGGTAGGCTTGTGGTTTGGAGTAATCAAAGGAACGAAAGTAGGCTATATGGGTAATAAAGGATCCAACAACTATGGCGCCTGTCTTGGAATGTTGGATATGAAGGAGATGGTCTATGAAGAAGAATGAGGCTTGGATGGGTTTGTTCTTAACTGCACAATGAATGAAGAGTAAATCTTTTTGGGAGATCTTGTCTTTGCCCTCCTTTTTGGCAAAAACAGAGTTGACTATGGCTTTGTGAAGAATGAAGAGGGGAAGAGTGTTTAGGCTTTTAGCTTGTGAATGTGAGGCTCTAAACCTGGGACTGCAGGCTATTTCCCTTCAAAACTCTTGAATCTCCATTGAGGATTCATTGAATGTTGCTGTGCCAGTTGGAGAGAACCCAAAACACTCATCAATTTGTTGCTTTTTCATAGTCACCTTCTTCCCAAATAGCTTGAAAGTCATCCCATAGTATCCCAAGTCACCTCCAAGCCTTTTGTTGACCACTAGGGAGGAGAGAAATTCATAAGTCAAATTCTTATAGCCTGGGTGGACAGGTCTCA
>CANYLF011514302.1:0-10276 GCA_948193215.1 Bocquillonia castaneifolia | reverse complement strand
GAAGTGGGTGATGATATTAAGATGATTGGGCTATGTAGAAGTCTTTTATTTTCAAGCTAAGAAATGAAGATATAACGTTGGTTCTGTCCATGATGGAGGCTATATCATATAATTGTCGAATTCTATGACGGTTGTGTTCCCATTACAAACCTGTATCGGGCTACTTACTACTCTCCTTCTCGATTATGTTGTCAACATAGATTTAGACAAATGATTGTGAGATTTCCTCCATATTTTGACTCAGTACCACAGTGATACTTTCTTACCTAAGGTTGTTGTGATATGTGCATTAATAACTGAAAAAATAACCATTATAAAAAAGAAGATATTTTTTCGCTCAAATTGTTTAATTATTTTTTTTACAATAATGATTATTTTAGTTGTTATATATATACAAGTTGCATGCTAATAGATTTCATTTTATAGAAATATCAATTTCAACCAACTTTTATTTGGTGCAGTGGATAAGGGTTAAATGAAACACTTCAAACTTTGGATATTTAAATGAGTTTTGCATTATAGTTTAAGGGTTTATTTAGTCCTTATTAAATATTATATTTGATCCTTAAAATATATTTTCGTAATCCCTAAATTTTTAAAAATAGTATTTTTTTTATTATTTTAATTATTTTTGAAAAACGTTTAGGCATTAAAAAATATTTTTCAAAAATCAAATATACTATTTGATAAGAATTAAATTAGATATTTGATGCCACATCAGCACATGAGGGTTTAAAAGTATTCAAATATACAAACTGAGTTGTTTGAAAGGTTTTTCGGAAACTTTAAGTAGCTGAGAAATTTTTAAACATAGTTTCTCAGATCAATTGATGTATTAGGCTAATAAATAAATAAAAACCAATCCCATTCAAAATAAATAAATTAATTAATTAAAATCGACATATTTTTTTTGGCAAAACTAAAGCATTCTCGTATCGGTTCTGAAAAAAAAAATCACTCTTACTAGGAGAATAATAAATAAATAAAAAAAATTGTTTTTTTAACTAAAATAAATAAAAATGTTTGTGTGATGATGAAACCAGCGAAAACAGAAAGAAAGCGAATTTAGCAAATCCAAAAAACTTTGTTTATTTACTTAGGAATTGGGGATGGCATTCTCATCGAACCCACTTTCTTTAAGCGTTCCTGACCCTGCTTTCGAGTCATGGCTTCGCGACTCCGGCTACCTCGAAGTCCTTGACCACCGGTCTTCCTCCTCCTCCTCCGCAACAACCACCTCCACCTCCACCACCTCCACTACCACAACCACCGCCGCCTCTATTACCGGAGACCTTTTCATCTATCTTTTCACCCATTTGATAACACTTCTTTCTCTCTTAACTCTAAACCCATTATCTAAACTCACCACTGATGATTTCTCCGGCCAAACCCCTTCTTGGACCGGCGCATTTTTTGGTGATTTTGGGTCGTTTTCATTTCCTAGTAATAGTGAGCAGGCTAGACTTAGAGTTCATGAGAATGTTAAGCGTTATGCTAGAAACTATGCTTCTCTTTCTATTCTCTTCTTCGCTTGTACTCTGTATGTTCTCTCCTTTTTTATATCTTTTTTTTTATAACTTTTTCGCTGTTATTTTGAGCTTATTTATGTTATTTTTATTGTTTGCATCTTATAAATGAATGGAATTACTTATTGGGTTCTTGTTTTACTGTTTTATTGATTTAAAATTTCAATCTTTTACCGAGTTGGTACTTGGTTTTATCTGAATTGAATTGAATGTATTGTTTGGATAGTTTACAGATGCATGAATTTAATTCTATTCGGTTTTATTTAGTCAATTTGGAACGAATGGTTGTAGTTGCTAGTGTTCAATTCTTTCTAGTTGGGGCGAAAAAGCTGTTAGAGGGTAATGTATTGCTAGAGATATTAGGCCTTATGTTTTATTAGAGGAGAAAGAGACAGCTAAGGATGTTTTTCCTTTGGGTGAGCATAGGAAGAAAACTCTGAAATAATAATATCTTTGTGTGTTGGTTATAAGGAAATCGTAAGAAAATTTTCTTTTGCCATCAATGAATTGTTTTTTCCCCTCTTATTCTTGCTGGTATAGATAATGTATCTTGTGTTTTGGTTTGCAGGTATCAAATGCCTCTTGCTCTTATTGGATTGATATCAAGTTTGGCAATTTGGGATATTTTCAAGTTTTGTAGCGATAGATGGGGATGGGAACGTTATCCCGTGATTCGGCAAGTTTTGATTCGTACTGCACAATGTGGTGAGTGAAAAGCATCTTTCGCCATGTTTGGTCTTCTATGAATTAATTTTGTACAATGGGTGTATCCAAAAACCCCTTACAATGTAAAGCAATGTTAGAGTTGTACACATAAAAACTATGCTTACAAAAAATTGAGGCACATAGAAGACTGCACAAAAATCATGCTTAAACATTGAAACTTCTGGTTGAAGAAAAAAAGAAAAAAAAACATCACACAGAATTGAATATACTGAATGACTAAGAGTTGTGTGTGTCTTAATTGAGTACTATTGCACATGTTATATTAGTTTAATTGTGTTCGTCTAAGTTGAACAATGTGAAGCCATTCACACTAACAGCATCGTATTAAGATTTTTTTTCCTTCCCACTTGCTTATCTTCTGCAGGAAGTTAAATAATTCTTCCATGTTTAGTTATTATGGGGAAAAAACCCAAAGAAAGTACTGGGAATCTTCAGCCTTCCATCAAAACCATTTGGGTTCAATTGAAAATCAAAGAAACCACTTCCATGGAGGCTGATGTTCTCTATGGCTCAAGGATTATGACATCCGTTGAGAAGGGAGGATCTTGGTATAAAGTCTGGTCGTTGTGTTTGTGTTATGGTGAAACTTTAGTTAAACGGTTCAATTAAGTTGGTAACTGATCATATTTTCCTTGCTTCATTTCATGAATTCCCCTTTTGCATTTGTGTGTTCATTTGTGAAGTGTTTTTCCTTAGCTGCGTTTTCAATATGTATGAACATCACAAAACTTCTTGTTATGTAATATGAGGATTGATGTCAAATTAATTGTTTGATGATGACATCTGATTTTCTGAAATTCTCTTTAACATATAATCTGTATCTCTTCATTGCAGCAACTGTGGTTATTCTCATATATTTAAATGTTCAAATGGCTGTCTTCTGTGCAATTTGTTTCAGTTATGCAGGTATGATAAGATTTTACTGCCCACTTTGTAATCAAATGATTTTCCTTTTCATGTATTTAATAACTTTTGTATTCCTCTGTAGTCATGACTTTGCATGCTGCGTTTCGGAAGCTGACACCTTCAAAGCAACCTCCTCGGCAAAGATAAAATATAGAAGTTTTGGAGAATGAGTAAAGAGATTAATGGCTTTACTTTGGTGCTTCTCTGCTGCAAGTAACTAACAAGTTTTGTCCACTCCAACATTGAAGGCATGCTTTTCTAAAGTATGGAAGTGGATCGTAAAGGAGCAATGTTGGATAAATATATTTATACTCTAGTTCCAATTGCTGCAGTGGGAAATGCCACCTTTTTCAAGGAAAAAATTAAAAGAAAAAAAGGTGGTGTCTAGCTGAAATGTAGAAAGTGCATATGATCTTAAAAATCAGTACCCGTAATCATGGCATTATTTCAATCATTTTGGCCATTCTTGCACTCGTTTACCTAGCTTGAAAAAATTATGAGATTGAAATTTCAGGATATATGATATAATGTGATTTTGTTTATCTAGTTGGATGCCCCCTTTGCAGCTTCAATTTCAACGAGCATATTTGTTATGCCTTGAACATTGGATTGGATCCTGGTTTTCAGTTTCAAACCCGTAATGTTCCTTATTGTTGAGTCAAGCCCACTCTCTTCTCTTGTTGGGTTTAAAATTCTAAGAAATTTTTTATTTTTTTTATAAGTGAAACAAAATTAGAAGAGACAAATAAATTTTTATCATTTAATGTTCATTGGGATGGGTAAAAAACCTACAATTTTTATATCCTATTAAATAAAAATTCACATCATTCAAGAAAAATGCTCTTTATTTTACATAATGCATTGGGTATACTCTAATATATTATAATATACTTCAACAGGCTGTCATGAAATCAGCAGGTCCATTTTGGGTCAGGTAGTCAGCAGGTCCATTTTGGGTCAGGTAGATTATCAAGAGGTGGCAGAAATATATTCCTACGTCCCTTTTTATTTAACGCTTTAGGGTTTAAAATTTATTTCAAAATATTTGACTCTCTCACATTTTAATGTATTATTAAATACTATTTTTCCTATTTTAACCTCCTATATTAATAATCTAATAAATAACATTTAATATTACACAAGGATCATATTATCATACAACACTATATAATAAGCTAATTAATAGTCTCCTTAATATTTGTGCAAAAACTTTAAACGACAAATAAAAGGGAACGAAAAGAGTAGTAAATTTCCTGGTAGATAAGTTTTAGCTGTAAAGCTGCAAAATAGACAAGCTGTTGGCCATCCTGTTTTGGAAGGAAACCACAGCCGTCATCAACATTAAGCCAGAACAGCTGCATTGATCTTGCCTAAATTTTATTCAGAATGCTGAGCAACTCAGGAAATATCCAACTGAAAAAAAATATAAAAAAAAAAAAAAGGAAAGCAGGACATCTAGACAAACATTGGTGGCAATTTTTTTATACCCCAAATATATTGATAAATACAATTCTAAAATTACATTGTTAATATGAAAATATCAAACACCCTAATCAAACAGCAATTTTCCACTGCAAATGAAACTAACTGGAAATAATTATAGCATAGAGCAGATATTAAATGCATGATTTCTTACAATGTTATGTACATTAAATCTGAAAGAATGTAACAATTACACACTACAAAATGAAATTTGTAATCAAGCTCCAACCTTTGTTAAGTGGGGTTGACATCTCGAGAAGCTTGGCTTTGCCATCTGCAAGAGAAAAGTGGCAAATGACAACTTATACGTCAATACGTCATGTTTAACCACATACCAAACAGGATAGAGAGAGATGGAGGAAATTGCCAACCACAAAAATGATGACTGCATCCTTTTTATACTTCAGGGACAATTCATCATGTATTTAGAACATGAAAAAAAATATTAGATGAAACCCTCTACAAGGTGGCATCACTAAGCTAGAAGTAAGACATCCCTATTTCAGAATTTCAAATAAACACAGATATAAAAAGAAAAGGTATCGACAGAGGGATAACAAAAAATATCAATTAACCAACCTTGAAAGCAAAAACCTCGCGAGCGGGCTCAAATTGGCATTTGAATTCAATTCCTTGTTTTGTTGCTTCTTCTTGTTTTCAGTTTCGGTATGAGCATTTTGTGTTTCTTCAATTCCTGCTTTGCCCTTAGTAAACAGACGGGCTGCTAGCTCTTGTAGATCTTTCAGTGAAGATTCTTTTGAACTGCATAAACCACTCCAAATAATCAGAACAACAGCAACTACTTCATTAAAAAGGAAATGGAGTGATATTTGAAGCATAAAAACATGTAAACTTTTGGAGCTTTCAAGAGAAACTTTTAAACCTTGCCAGTCGCTGAACAACACTTCTAACAAGGACATCTATAGACCCAGGCTTTGTCCGCTCCATATGTACAAGTGAATTTGTAACAGACTGCACAACCGATCCTTCTGGATCATCAGCATATGCCTACATCACAGAGACCAGGTCATTATATGAAAACAAGCTCTTGAAAGAATGGGAGAACTTCTATGGCTAACATAAGAACGCATCTTCTGGATTTTTCAATGATAGGAGAATTTTGTACAAGTCAGTTTGCTTTCATGAATCCTTCAATTCTTGAGAAGATAGATAACTAATTAGTTTTGAACAATATTTTGCTTTCAAGTAAGATTCGACTTCTTGTGCTCTTGGTACCTGTTAAATAATTAATGATAAATAGGAAAGGGAAAAGCACTTTTTACAAAGGCGAACTGAACAATAAAACTTGAAAATGTACGAGGTTGATCAGATATTGATGCAACAGTCATCTATATTTTAAACCTGCACAAGTGTTGCTGAACTTTCTAGATAGACAAGACTCATGTTAAAATGCATGAAAGCACATGGTCAGTTCTTGAACATCAGATGTTGTACATTTAATAAATAGAGAACAATATTAGTTCTATGCAGATTTCCCTGTTGTGAAGAGTTTTAGAATAAATAACCCTTTGTAGTTGCTTACCAAAAAATGAAGAATAAATTGCAAAAATATAGATAAAAGAAACTGTTGAGCCACAGTGCAAAGGAAAATGACTCTTTCGTACATGCACATTGATGCAAAACAAGTTAGACCTAATCAATTCAGTGCTTGTTTTAGATAGGAGTTGGAAAAAATTTGCTGATAAGAAATGGAAAAAAAAACGGAAAATTCTAGTAATTTTACTTTTTTCAACAGTATGTTAGACTTCCTATTTAGAAGAAAGAGTTTCTAATTTTATATAGCAATCAGAATGTCCACCAGGGAATTGTTTTTATTCACAAGTTTATTGTATAGCAATTTGAGGAACATCAAAATATAATCTTCCTTGATTTTTGCAGGATTTAAGATCCCATATTTGCTCTGCAATGGCTAGCAAGAAAAGATATGGGTGTAAAGTAGACGACAAAATCTAGGTCAACTCTATTGCCAAGAATCTACGTTCTTGAGGCAAAACTATCATCAAGAAAAAATATGGGATATTGTAATGTGAATTGTGAAATGATATTCATGCAACAACTCAAATCTCATGTATAAAAGCATTATGATAAGCATTCTTGACATGGACACAATTTTGTACATGTCCAAACAGCTTCTTATTGCCTATAAATTAAAATCTAAACTAAAGACATAAAAAACATTATCAAAATGGCTGACCTCTTTTAAGGATGGCAAAAGCAAAACTGATAAAGGTGGTGATGATGTTATTTTTGCAATTTCTTCATCGTCGTTTGCTTGTCGTGATCTTGGAAACATTCTTGGTGCATCAAAGTATTCATGAGAACTTCTATAGTAGTAGCATCATAATTTAGAAACTTGAAAGAAAAGGAACAAATAATTTTTTTGGTTTCAGCAGAAATATCAGCTGCATGATGAACAGTGAGTACCTGGAAGAATCTGAACTGTTGGTCATTTGCTCTCGTCTTCTACTTTCATGTCCATCATTGTTGAACTTGTGCAGAGCAGACCTTTCTCTGGCATTTCCTTTCCGCAGCCCAGCTTGCATTGCAGCCTTTGCCTGGTATAGACACATTGCCAATGTCCATCAAGAAAAGCATGTCAATAGATTTTCTATTAGTTAGTGCAGCAACAGTTACAAAATCTGCACAAATAAGAAACTCAAGGTAGAATTTCAAGACTCCAATCAATCATCAATAGAGACACTTGTCAAAATTTTCAAGAAATTAAATGGAAAAACTCCTTAGAAATAAAGTAAGGGGCAGCAGCTGAAACTAATAGAATTGAATCCCAAACAACCATTACAACTTCAACTATTAATTATCCTCAAAATAGAAAAATTATGAGATTAATTATGGATTAGTAGTGTGTTGAAATATAAAACCTCAAATAAAGTTTATTATTAAAGATTCTCATGACTAAAGGGTAAAAGGATCTTTGAAATATATATAACCTCAGCAAGATTTACTGCACTGTCTTCTAATGAAGCACTTGAAGTTCTCTCTTGTATTCCAAGTCTGGATTTTGGAGTCTGAGGAGAATCAGAATCATCACGGTGGCCACGGAAGACAACAGTTCCACTGGTAGAAGCATCTTCAAAAGAGGTAACTGTGCTGCTAGACTACACAACACATTGTGATCTGATCAAATAAATGGGCAAAGAAAGAAAATCATCTTGATATCATTTCCATAACAACTGAATACAAGTCATACCGGACTTCTTTGATCTTGAAACAAGGTAGATGATTGAGAACCTCTGGGAGTTCGGATAATAACAGTTCCTGACCCACTTACAGATAAATCATCCTGAAATCGAGCAAACAGATGTCAGAAGAGATGAGATCAATAAAAAGGTCAATCTTAGAGAGTTCTAGTTCATTGAGTTTAATGTTTGGCCTGTCAAACTCAGGGCTTGATTATTTTTCTGTCTTACAGTAGCACAGAAACAAATACTGGACAGGCATAAGCTTTAACTTGTTATAAAATAACAGGGAAATTGCTAAGGTCTGAAGATGTCAGGAAAGAATGTCTTGGCATTTGCTTTAAGCAAGCCGGGTTTTCAACTTCTTCAATCATTCAGAATGCGTAACATCTAAATATTGAGGTTTTCAACTCTCCTCAACCCCAAAACTGCAATAAGACATTCCACTTCAGTTGTAAAATTTTAAACTGAACCAAACCAAAAAGGTTGGTTGGCTTTTTTTTCCCTCAAAAAATAGGATTCAATCTGGTTTTGAACCAAAAGTTTTGGTTTTTAAAACCCAACTGAAATTCAATTCGGTTCTTAAAATTTCAAATCGAAATGAACTGAATTGGTCGGTTTGGTTCAGTTTTGGCTTGAACAGAAATCTGCTAATCCCTAGCGAAGACTGCATTTGCATTCATGATCCAATGCGCATATAAAGTGTGGATACGTAGAAGATGCACATGCAGAGAGAGAGGCAGGCTCACATAATCTTGGGAGACCTCTAGGTTTCCAGCATGATGTTGATCCCTAGCATCTTTCCCGAACAACCATTCTGGTGATCCCTGAAGGGTATTTCCAGATGCAGACAACAAATGGTTACCACTCTCTGAAGTTCTTCTGGTAACCTTATTGTATGAAATTTCTGTTTTCTTTTCTCTAACCTGAGGAGGTCTTAGAACGCTTTTTACAGTTCCACTACTCAGTGATCCACCAATACTGAAATCCCAACCAGCATTTTTCAAGGGCTTTCCCTGACCACTGAAAATCATAGTGGCCAATTAGAATAACCACACTGATTAAATCAGAGAAAAAAAGATGAACAGAAAACACAATCCATAACAATAAACAAATTCAACACACCTGGCTCTAACAGTTCCCTCATCCCTTACATCCCTTGAAACCTTCATTGTATCAGATCCCTCAGCAATTGGTTTTGGACCATTTCTGGGAGTTTCTGCATCCTTGATTTGGTACTTTGGACGCTCTCTGTCAGATTCATGACAGGATTGTTAAAAGTATGACCACAAATTGCAAAAATGCCTATAATTTAAAACTTAGAACTCATGACAAACACAATAACAAAAATCTGGAAGTTTCGGGGCATATACCAAGATGAACTTTATTATGCTTTTAAATTCTCTTGAGGTACCTAATATGAACAGTTGTTGAAACTATGCCTGAACTAGGGTGCTCTCAAGCACAAGGCCTTGTGCTTGAGTATTCTTAATAAAGGCACCATGGCAGGGGTCAAGGGATACTAAATTGTAGCAATGATTGTTTAGCCTTGTGGAACTGGATTTAGTTGGAAAAATTACTTGAAGCTGGGGAATAAGGATGCTTGCGTGGAAGCAAATCGTAAAGGTACTATTATACTTGGGCATCACATAATTAAAGATGCCTATCTCCTTTCCAGCCAACTCAGCTTTTCAGAGAAATAACAAACATAAAAATCACTACAGGCTTAGGGCCTTTCACTAAAATTTATAGATAAACTAATCTATAGGAAAAGATGAAGATGAATAACAGATCAATATCATTAATCTTAATGAAGGTAAAGAGGAAGAAAAAGAAATAGGCTTCGTAATGATGATGAAGATTTCAGTTATTGTGGATTTCTGATATGCCTTTGATAATGCTCAGGTCTAAGGTGGACAAGCACAATGTCCAAATAGTTATATATATTAAAAGAAAACTTTGAAACTGATGTTTCATGAAGTAGGATTGATAGGCATAGCTAAATACTGCACCTTATTCTCTCCAGGAGCCTTGGGCTCTTCCTAGCATTTCTAATGAAACGGTGCTTCAAAAGCTCCTTAGCGCTTGGCCTCTGAAAGTAAATTGATAAAAACTAAAATTAAACAAAAATTTGGAGCATTCAATAATGGCCGAGCCAAACGTGAAAAAAAAAAACATTAACATTAACTTCTTGGTTAATCGATATAACATATTTAAGAAACAAAAGAAAAATGTATCAAGAGAAACAAAGGTGAGAAATCAGTTGTGTGTCATATTGTATCTATACATGCAATAAACTAAGGTCATTCACATGACCATTAATTGCATGAAAGTCAACACTAAAACAGGTATCAAGTCAACTTCAAATTTTGTTCCTAGTCAAGAGGTTTGCATAAATGTGCAAATGCTGTGAGCCCA
>CANYLF011514118.1:0-11230 GCA_948193215.1 Bocquillonia castaneifolia | reverse complement strand
CCATGACCATCAAGAATGTTCCTTCTCTACAAAAAATCAGAGAGTTAGAGAAGCAAATTTCCAAACAAAAGAAAATTTAACTAGAATAAGGGGTAATTACATTTTGCCTTCTATATTTTACCCTAACATACTGAATGCCCGCTTACATTTGAAAAACATATTCTTTACCCCTTCTGCTTTATTTTTATCACACAAATTACCCCTTTAAATACAATTTTAATCATTGTTTATTAAATTAAAAAATAAATTATAGTTAATAATGAAATATGATATTCTAATGATAAAAATATTCAAACTAGTGCCTAAATATATTTAGGCCAAATTACTAAAAAAATCTTGGACTTTCAAGTTTTTGTAAGTTATGTCCTGGATTTTAACATTTAACACTAATTAGTCTGTACTTTCTAATTTTGCTTTAAAATAGAAATAGTATTCCGGTGAATTTGATTGCTGCGTATGATGACGTGGCTTCACCGGATTCCTAGTCAGCAAAAGACCTGATGAGTCAGCAAAATTTAATTAAGGCCAAATTACAAAAAAATCCTGACTTTCAAGTTTTTGTAAGTTATGTCATGTACTTTAATGTTTAACACTAATTAACCTGTTCTTTCTAATTTTTCTTTAAAATAGGATTCCGTTGATAATTTTTGAATTTGATGGCTAAGTATGATAACATGGCTTCACCGGATTCCTAGTCAGAAAAAGCCTGATGAGTCGGCAAAATTAAGCTAAACCCTCCCCTTATCAAAACAATGTCGTTTTTCCCCTAAAAAAAAACAATGTCGCCATTATCGTCCCTAAGTCCCTTCTCTCTCATTCTCCTTACTAACCCAACAACAACTACCACCTCAGAAACCTTTAATTTTTTTTAAAAAAAATTACATTATGATCAACGTTACGGTGACTATTGCTTTCGGTTCTCTCTGTTCTTCGTCGGAGGTTGATTAATATTAAAGACCGTTGTAGTTGTGTAGGTTTTTCTTTTTGGATTTTGTGTCGTAGTGCTAGGTAGATGGGGAGTTGTGGATCGGGCGGAGTCAATTACGGGATAGAAGAAAGTGCATTTTGGGAATTTAATTGACTATAAAAACACCACTTTTTTTAGACGGAAAACGACATCGTTTTGATTAGGGGAGGGTATAGCTTAATTTTGCTAACTCATCAGGTCTCTTGCTGACTGGGTTTCCGGTGAAGCCACATCATCATACTCAGCTATCAAACTCAAAAATTACCACCAGAATCCTATTTTAAAGAAAAATTAGAAAGTACAGGTTAATTAGTGTTAAACATTAAAGTACATAGCATAACTTACAAAAACTTGAAAGTACAAGATTTTTTTTGTAATTTGGCCTTAATTAAATTTTGCTGACTCATTAGGTCTTACTGACTAGGAATTTGGTGAAGTCATGTCATCATACTTAGCCATCAAATTCACTGAAATCCTATTTTAAAGAAAAATTAGAAAGTACAGGCTAATTAGTGTTAAACGTTAAAGTGCAGGACATAACTTACAAAAACTTAAAAGTACAGGATTTTTTTAGTAATTTGGCCATATATTTATTATAAATAAAAATAATAACGAAAATATTTACGATTAGAGTCTAAAAGTATTTATATCCATACTAAAAAATATGCTTATACACTAATTTACACATTTTTATCATTACAATACCATATTTTAATATTAACTAGAATTTTATTTTTATTGATTAAAAATGATTAAAATTGTATGAAAAAGAGTAATTAGTGTAATTAAAATAAAATACAGGGGGTAAAAAATATATTTTTTAAATGTCAGGGGCATTTAGTGTATTAGGGTAAAACATAGGGGGCAAAAAGTAATTACCCCCTAGAATAATGACAGAACTCAATAATTACCTGCTCAAGACAACCAACTCTGGAATCCGAGACATAATAGCTGATTGAAAAGCATTGCGTTCATTGTTACTAAGCTGCCTTAATGCATTGTAGATATATGAAAAAGTATGAACTGGTTCATCCACATCTTTCACATAGCTATCTAATGCAGCAAGATACTGGTTCCTAATTGTATGAATAAAGCCACAAACCTGAAAAACATGTTGAAACCAACAGTGTGAAGGCATTAAAAAGAACAATTTTAATCAAGAAGCAGTGCTTCTAAAATATTCCTCCCAGATTCGAACATGGAATGCACACCTGGTGAAAATGTGCTTTCTCGCATAGCTGTAAAACATAAGATAAGTTCCAATCAGTCTTTGGCACCACTTCAAGAAGCGCAAGCACCTGCTTCTCCCTCTTTTTTGAAGTTTTGATGTCATTATCATGTGTAGTATCACTTGCAGAAAAAATGCTATCTGATGTCAAGTACTCCAAAATCTGACTCAATACACTGCCTGATACTAGAGCTTTTCTACACGCAACATGAAATGCAATGAATTCAAATAGGTTCCCGGTGTCTTTCCTCGAAGGCCATGCTTCTGCTGATCCAGTATCATCGGTACTAGCATATTCAGCTGTTTGGAATACATTTTTTTCAATGATTTGAACAAGAGCATCTATAGTATTTTGAGCCAATATATTTTGACTTTCATTTGCTATTTGTTCTTGCTTAGCCTCAATATTCACGTTCACATTATCATTTGAAGAGAAGTCAGGCTCTGGATTTTCATCATCCGGAAATGCCAACCTCAGAACATCTAAAGTAGCTTCAGTATCTAGCTCTAACAGATGATACAGATTCAAGTAAGTTGGTTTTGATGAATAGGTTGAATCTACTACTATTGGATTCACAGCACTAGAATTCTCCAATAAAAACTGAACAAGTTCTGTCCTTAGAGATGGCAAACGATTAGGAAGAAGATCTCCCTGTCCTGCGAATATGATCCTTATCAAGTTATACATCAAATGTATATTTACAAGAGAAAACAGTTCATGATTTTAATTCAATGCCAGCACAATAGAACAGTTCAAATGCAGAAACATAATAATGATGAAGATAATAGAACAGTCTACTCAATAAGTTCCAAGTTAATCAAGCTGTCAGGCTTATGTGCATTTGATGTATAAGGCATTTAATAAAAAGGAAACTCCTGATATCACTTCTTTCAATACGATAGCCTCTAGGATGGCTAGAATAACATCAATTCAAAAGGATGTTGTGTGCATTATGTATCACAGCATCGTCGAAGTAAAACCTAAAATTGCTTAGAAGTATAAATTGAACATTATAAGGGGATGGAAGTGTTATTTGAGAGAGAAGATTTAGAAAAGAAATCATTACTTATCAGCATACAATACCTGCTGCTGTAGCACATTAAAATAAGGACTATTTATGTATTCACTTGATCTATTGATAATGTTAGTTTGGACAACTCAGATTAGACTTTATCTTGAAAGCTAAATCTGATTTACTAGGGTTTTAAAGATATAAATAGGGCTGGATTAACAAGATTAGTAGACTTTATTATTTTTTATCAACCACTTGCACACACATTATAATTCTAGCTGGGAAAAACCTGTCTATTGACTGAGTTTTATCTCTGTGTTCTCTTCTAGTATAATGTTATCTGACTCTCTTATGTGCTTGCTGTGGTTAGTGTCTTTTTACTACATCTTGGGGGACAAAATAAAAGAGCTTATAACATCACCGTTTTACTTCACTTTGTTTCTTTCTTTTCCTTATAATTTCAATGAGGAAAATACAAGCACCCAATTCACAAAGGACACACAAGACTTGAACCATCGTTTTCCCCTCCAAAATGTACACAAGCTACCTTTTAGATGCAAGGTAAGCCTTATAATTATCCTTAAGCAAGGGGATTGATGTGGGATCAATAAGGATGTAGTAATTAATAATTGCTCAATATTACAAAGTGTTCAAGTGCATGAAATGCCTTTTGGTAGTTCAGAAAATCCAATGCTTCAAACTCCACTCTCACATAAATTATTTAAATCATACAGCATCTCTCAAAGAAAGACCAAGATGATAACCACAATCACTACAGACTTGTTTAATTGAAAAGTAATATTGTTATCAAAATCACTAGTAGAACTACACAAAGGTCCTCAAGTAATAGGTAAATCGGATCAAGGCCTATATTAACTGGAAAGCATACCTGGTGGAAAGGCAAGACCTGAAAAGCAATACTTCAAATAAACAAGCGTCCTGTACCTGCTTATGAGAACAGCAGTAGAAGGTGAGAAATTTGATTCTTTACAAATAAAAGAAAGTCGGGCGAAAGAACTAATTGTTTTTTGCACTGGTGTTCTGTTGTTAGATTGTGTTAGAATTGTTTAGACTCATTTGCTAAAAAAAAAAGTGTGGTTCTTTTTCGGGAGTTGGGGAAGCAATGCGAGGCAGAAAAGTAACCATATCAGTGCTACAAATTACAAAGTTCCAAATGTTTTTTCAAGGATCACCAAAATCCTATCACGCTGTAAATAATAGGCATTTAACTGAAGAACCCAAAGCATTCTTCCAACAAATTAATTACAAGTCCACAACACAAGAACTCTTAGGCATGGAAGTAATGTGAAACAGAAAATTCAAACAACTAAATTTTTTCAATGGAAAAGACTTCTGTTCTCCAACAGATAGTTTTCGTCCTCTCATTGACATTATTCGGTCAAGGCATGTTCTCCTCAATAGCATCTCACAAAGAAAAGGCAGCTAGCACCAGGTGCATATTTCTCAAGTTGTTAGATCATGATGCAATTTTGCACTTTCATCTCATTCACCATTTTAACTCAAGAAGCTAAAATCTTTCATGTGTTAATGTCCTATTTAAAATCTTGAAACATGAAATCCCCCTACTGCATTTTTTTACTTTATTAGGAAAAGCATGAGTGTCAAAAAAAAGGGGGTACATAATTGCATGATAATTATTAAGAGAACATATTACTGAAAAAGAAGTGTACCCAAGGGCAGCAGCACTGTCTTTAACAGAGTTCCGTGCAGCAATTAACAACTCCTCCAAAGGTGCTCGGAAATCATCTAATCCTTTATTGAAAAGATACACCAAGGCCCCATATAATCCATGCTCCCGGCACAGCCTGACAACCTAAAAGACAAATTAGAATTTAGTATTCACAAAGGGGGATAACATAATTTGGTCAAAACTGAACAAACCGACTGAATTGAATCAAATTGATCAAACCAAATTAATCAATATATAATATGGTTGGTTGGTTTCGGTTTTAGTTATTTGGAATTCGGTGAAAACCGAACCGAACGAAATTTTTTATACATAAATAATGTTTATTAAAATGCTATATTCATACTTTAGCTTGATGTTCACATCTCCCAAAACCGAGGTTCGAATCCAATGAAACTCAATTTGTTTGTTTTTCCCAAAAAAATATCAATTTTAACACCCATTTCTATCTTTGGGATTCGAACTAAAGACCATAAGGAGGAGAATATGCTGCCATCTACCATCAAGCCACACTATATTTGTTGTTGCTTATGAGACAAACAAATATGTATCCATTATTCGATAACCTGACCGAACCGACCGAACTATATGAATTTGGTTTGGTTCGGTTATCTCCCTTAACTTAAAACCGATTGAAGCTCACCACTAATTCACGTATCACAGCACATGGGGGAAAAATATAACAAGCACATCAGATGAGTGAGGAAACAACAGAAACCTGATTGAAATCCAAGGAAGAAATGTCCATGTGAAGAACACATTGTTCAACTCGCTGCAACCACCCTTTGCTGCTATAATGCTCTACTAGTGCTTGCATTATCTTTAAGAGGGGAAGGAGGAGCAAAAGGAGAATAGAGAAGACAAAATACCATTCATCAGTTAACCATAGTTCTCTTTTTTTTTTGCAACAAACAATAAGACTAAACATTGAGACTTAAGCAATACCTCAGGAGGTAGGGATCCAAGCATATCCCTCAATATATATGGCTCCAGAAGCTCCAAAAATGTATCTAAAAAATTAGGGTAAAAGACAACATACTGATTAATAGCCACCCTAATTATGTTACATGCAGCAGTGCTGAGGAGTACACCATACTCTTACTAGGCAAAACTGAAGCAGGCATAAAACGTATAATCTTTTGATTATCAAATGCCAAGATGATGCCTATCACTAAAGGTGAAACAGAATGCTGCAACTCAAAATTGTGATCCAAAATGTGAATTACAAGACTCAGTATGAACATTTATTAAAACTTTAATCTAAATGAATATCCAATCAATCATGAATTATGAGGGTACTGAAAGGGCACCTCTGTGTTGAACAGCCACAAACTTGGTGAAAATTTCATCGAAAAGGATGTCAATCCGATGTATATGGACAGAGAATTCTACAGCAACACCACCAACACGAGTGAATTGTTCTTTTATTTCAGAGTGCACAGAACTGCTTCCAGTCTTCGAGGATGAGTCATCCTGTTGTTCTACTTTTCCAATTTGGTTGCAAAAAGCCACTGAAATATATGAAAATACTTCATCTACATATGACAATAACAACTCTACCAGATAGGGCATTATTGTTCTTTGTACAGCATCCAGGGATTTAGGAAGGTCAATAACACCATGAGCTTGTCCATCATAAAGTGTCATTGCCATATTCAAAGCACCCATCCAGTCACCCGCTCTCCGCAAAACCTGAATTCGTTCCTTCCATGGAAGAAGTCGGGAAACAACAAGATGCATGGGTCCAAGTATGTAAACAGAAGCACCTCTTACCGCTAGACAATTGTGATAGGCTTTTTCTGGATTCCCATAGATATTTAAGAAGTAAGTATGATATGCAACAAGATCATCTCCTCCAGAACCATCAACAGCAAAGCTAGTTTGGTGAATCAGAGTACCATCCTTTGCAAACAAGTATAGCTGTCCAGTCATTGTGGGAACCACCAGCATCTGGTCAAGAATAAAACCCTCATTAGCCCCAATTGTAGAGAAAAATTAACTGCTGCAAAGGATAATACTGGATGTAGTTATATATACCATGAAGTTGGAAGTAAATAAATCTATATAATATAAGATGCATAACAGAACAGTAAAAAGTAAAAAATATACATGAGCATCCAACCAAGCGACGCCTATGGCTGCACTGTCAAGAGACCATGTTCCATACACTTTAAGCTCTGATTTGACCAGCTTTGCAACTTGAACTTTTCGATCCCATGCAACTGCAAGCAATGAAACTCGCTCTGCTGCATCTGCAGGAATATTTTCTGCAACAAATTCATTTTTTCAGGCAACTGCATGCTCTAAACTAAGAAATTCAGTCACCACTTACCAGATTCTGAGCTTTGTGATTGTGAAGTACATTTCCATGCAGTGTAAGGCATAGAACCCTCCCTGACTCCATCTGGCTTCGATAAATTGGCATAGACTTCTAAAGTAGGAGTGAGCCTAACCTGTGTAAAAATGATGTGGTCTTAACACATACCATGTAATAATTGTCCTTATAGAAGCAAATATCAATAAATTCATCACACAAAAGGTACATGGAATTTGCGCAATCATCCAAGGACTTCATACCACCAAAGCATTTTGATGGGTGACGAATATGACCACACCTTCTTCAGCTGGAGGAGAGCCTTCATTGAATAGTTTCCATCCTGCATCTCCACCAACTACACCTCCCATCATGTTACCAATGCTGCTAGATGAAAGCGAAGCATTCCCTTGTGATGATGGCAAAGCACCTCCATAGGATTCATCAAAAAGAAGGGGAGAGGCTGATAGTACGATGCCTGTTCTTTGTCCATCGAGAAGACACTGTTCCAATCCATTATCAAGAGGCCATCTAATCAGCAATTATAGAGCACTATAATACAGTTTGCCAACCGAGATTACGAAATTCCAGAAATGTACATGTATCAATATAGAATAATGTCTTACCTGTGTTTTAATGGTGAATCTGTTAAGCAAGGGAACCACTGAAAATGAATGTAAGAAAACATGACCTTTACTATCACCAGTAACTGCTTTAAATTGACGAGTAACTTGAGAATCCTGCCCTAGAAATAATGCGTGTATCACGGGTGCAGTATGCTCTCCGGTTATGACCTTTGCTGCTGATACCCTCAGGACATCCCAAACTGTGATATGACCATCAGCATAACCAGCCAAGAGCAGGTCCCCTTGCTGATTGAAGCACATGGAAGTTACAGGAGCATAAGATCTATCCCCTTGTACACCGAGCATAAGCATCTGAATAGAAATGGTATATTTCAATACACTATATTTTTAAACCTCTAATGACAAAAGAAAGCATCTAAATAAAGAACCTTGACATAATCAGTAACAGTTGTCATACTTAAAATATCAAGTACAAAGCCTTTAGCTGTGAAGTTTTGAATTGATATAATCCCTTACACACTTTATTTTTCAAAAATTTATAAAATTAATCTTAGAACTACATTTAACTAACATTTTTTCAGAAAGGGAAAACAAGATAAACCATAAAACGAAAGCCAATAAGAATTATTTCACATAAAAGCCTCAAACAGAAAAGTAAAGCAACTGAGAGAATTGAGGCAACCTTTGAATCCATACTGTCAACGTTGTAAGGAGAGTATCTACTTGGAATGATGGCAATAACGCCTTTAGACATTCCTACAGCAATAAAATTAAGATGAACAGCAAGGACTTGTGGGGAACCATGATCTCGCCGAAAAGCTTGAGAAGTAATAGTCCGAGTAATAGCATTATGAGAATCGATATCAAAGTAACCCAGAGTAGTAGACCCTCTTCTGACACCCTCAAGCTTCATCGGTTGAGCAGCAGCACCTTCTTCCAAATGCAACCCAGTAGAAGCTTGTCTCTTCTCAAGGTCTTCAGCCAATTCAAGGGGCTTCATGCTAGACTTGAGTTTCTTTTCGGCAATTTTATGCATCATCCTCTCACTCTCCAATTGCTCAATTCTCTCCTCTACAAGCTCTGAAATGTAACTTAAAGAAGCATTATCACCGTCATCAGCACCACTGATTTGCATATCTTGCTCCAAAATTCCCGCATCTTCATTACTATCACATTCATAAGTTGCTATCATATCATCATCATCATAATGATTTCCACGGGTAGAATCCAGAGATGTTAAGTTATTGTTATCCACATCTAATTTAACATTATTTGCGACATCTTGATCACCATCATGATTAGTGATGTTCAATTCCTCAGTTTTCAATTCAACCTCAAAATCGTGACTCTCATTGTTATCATTATTTCTATTAATATTAACAAAAACCTCAGTTATTTCATTATTATCCAACTCATCACTCACTGCTGACTTATCATCTGAAAGCCTTCTCTCCGTAACAACAACAGCTTCTCCTCCTCCAATTGATTCTCCATTGGAAGAATTTGATAAAATTTCATGATCATGGTCATCATCTCCACTTTCCACCGTAACAGCCTTCTGTAGACTATTCGCTCTCCTCGATTTGATAGCGGCAGCATGAGGTGTCGGAATAGATCTCGACGCCGCAGCAGCAGCCGCGAGAGCAGCGCCAGGCTTAGCATTCGATCTCACACCACCGAACAGAGACGGCGGTAAAGGTCTCGAAGAAGGAGGAGGAGGAGGTCTCCAAACCGGAGGATCGCCTAAAAAACCGGAAGACTTGACTCGAGTGAAAGAACTGAGTCGTGATTGATCAGATTGAGAGCGATTAAGGGAATCGTTGGAAGAAGAATGAGAAACGGCATCGTTTGGAGGGAGATTTTGGTGTGAAAGAGGTGAAGAAGGAGGAGAAGGTGAGGTGGAAGAATCGGAGTGATTGAGGATTTCATCGAGGGTACGGTGAGGGACGGCAGTTGATTCGTCGGAGTCTGAGTCGGAGTGCAAGCTGAGGAAAGAGTCGAGGTCAAGTTCTGTTGAAAGGTTTGAGGTTGCGAGTTTTTTAGTCATTTTGTCATCAATTACACCAAAAAATATCAATAAATTTTTTATTGTAAAATATCCATTGCTGCTGCTGCTTCTTAATTGTGTTTATAAAGAATGAGAGTGAAAGCTTACATTGACAAAACAAACTGTTCTTCTTCCTTTCATTACCTTAGGAAACCAGTTAACTGACCAACGTACATCCAAAGGGTTTTGCTCCGCTACGGTGCTGTGCTTGTGCTTTTTCTTTTTTTTTGAACAGATATCGACTATTCTGATTGTTATTTTATTTATTTGTTGGTCCCTCCTTTCAATTTGTCCATCTTTTGAAGTAAGAGCACCTATGTGATCGGGCGTTCAGAGTTTTCATTGAAAATCACTTTTAATCAGAATTTTTCATTTAATAATCACAATTAGTTTAATTATTATTAAATCAATTTGATCCTATTGTTTAAATAAAATAAGCAAAAAGTATATTTTTGTCCCTGATCTTTTACATTTTTTTTTTAGCTAATGTCCCTAAACTTCATTTTTTATCTTTCAAACCCTTAAACTTAAAATTTTTCATAACATTTAAACACATTTGTCATGTTTTAAGTGCACATAATTCCACATCAACATATCTTTGACTACATGTGAAAATGACATTTAGCAAAAAGTGTTTAAATGTGATGAAAATGTAAATTTAAGTGTTTGATAGATAAAGGTAAAATTTAGAGTTATATCAATTAAAATTGTAAAAGTTTAGAGGTAAAAATATAATTAACATGATTAAGAGAATTTAGTTGAGCCCTTCGAGCTTGATGGACGGTCAAATAGGGATAATTAAAAATTACAGGATTTCAAGTTCCAAAATTTAGTTATTTTTTTAGAGCAACTTACCAAATACTTAAAATGTAAACGTTAATTCCATTCGCTCAGTAACCTAGATTACACTTTTGTAAAAACTCAAAATTTCCTGCATGTATGTTAATTATGGTACTAATAAATAATAAAATATCACGATAAAACTTAGTGAAGCGTTTATTATTTTGAAGGGAAAACTACAAAAATAAATACTATATAGTTTTTTAATTTTTATTTAGGGGTGTGTGATTTATTTTGTCACAAATAGGGTGACAACTAGCGTTATGCCCACGTGATGCACAGTAACTAATTTTTTTTTAATTTTATGATGTTTGAATAATTATGTAAATGAATTGTAGACATATGTTATTGGCGAATATGTAAATTGTATTCTTTTGAAATTGAATTAAGTTTTATTACCTGATCAATAGGAAGGTGAAGGATTGGAGACCTGTAAAAAAAAAAAGATGAATATAATGTATTTACATTTATTAGACAAAAATAAAATTCAATGTTCAATTAAATCAGAATAAATTGACAAGGACAA
>CANYLF011513556.1:0-15286 GCA_948193215.1 Bocquillonia castaneifolia | reverse complement strand
CTTGGACACTTGTCCACCTTCTAGAAGAATTTTGCCTACACAACCCCTCAAACTTGCTCCTACTAACTATCTAATCTTACTCTCATACTTCTTTTACAAATAGCTCCTCGAACTTTTCTTACAACTAGGTCCTCAACTAATACAACTACCACAAACCCTATTTCACACAATTATACTTAATGATACACAATTAATAGAAATGAACCGCATTGATAATTTTATTGGTTACCAAAAGATAACTCCTCAAACAATCAAATATTACGATATAACCACCTCCAACTATTATTTCTTTCAATCACACCCCTCCTACTCATAATCACCAATGAGTCAACCTCAATTAACAAAACTAAACATACTAATGATGCCAATACTTAATGAAATGATTTAACATACTTAAATGCATAATTAATTGTTAATTAATTATGGTCGTTACATAGACAACGTCAAGAAGCATTTGATGAGATCAAGCAGTATTTAATGAACCCACCTATTCTGCAACCACCAAGGGCAGGGAAGCCATTAATATTGTATTTGGCCTTGGAGGATGATGCTATCGGTGCAATGATCGCTCAAGAAGATGGGAATGGAGTTGAGCATGCTATCTACTATCTTAGCAGAAAGCTGTTATCATATGAAGCAAAGTATGACATTATTTAGAAAACCTGCCTAGCGGGGATATGGACGACAAGGAAGTTGAGGCATTACTACCAATCCTATCAGATCCAACCAGTAGCTAAAGTTGATCCATTACACTACTTGTATGAAGCACCTATACTAGTAGGAAAGGTTGCTAAGAGGTTGGTATTGTTAACAGAATTTGATATACAGTAGTTGACCAAAAAGACCATCAAGGGGAGAGCAGTAGCAAAATTTCTTGCTCTAAATCCAATAGAGGGGCAAGAAATATGGGCATATGATTTCCCGAATGAGTCTTTAAACCTAATAAAGGTGAATGGATGGAAGCTTTACTTTGATGGAGCAGTCAATCAGAAAGGAGCCGGAGTGGGGGCAATCTTGATCACACTTGAGGAAGAAAATATTCCTTTGGCCAAGAAACTGGATTTGAAGGTCACCAACAACATGGCAGAATACAAGGCATGTATATTTGGCTTAGAGGCAGCAATTACAGTGGGGGCAAAGAGCCTCACTATCTATGGGGATTCAATGCTCATCATCAATCAAGCTTCTAAGAACTAGGAAGTCAAAGATGAGAAGCTGAAGCCTTATGCGGAGTACATTCAAATACTCATCCTGAGTATTTTTAATTGTACCTTCACACACTTGCCAACGGAAAGAAAATCAGATGGCTAATGCGCTTGCAACTTTGGCCTCTATGTGGGATAACCCTGGAAATGTTGCTATAAAGCTGCTGGTGATGTGCAAATCAAGGATTCCTTATTATTAGGGAGAACGGGTGATGACTATATATAGACTGAAGGAGAAGCCTTGGTTCTATGAGATTCTGAGATTCCTAGAGAAGGGAGAATATCTAGAAGGAGCCTTGGGAAAGAAAAGGCATGCTTTGAGAGTCACCTCGAAGAACTACACTTACCACGAGGGAATATTGTACAGACAAGCTCCGAATGGGATGCTACTTCGATGCCTTGATTAGTATGAAGTAGGAGAAGTCATGAAAGAAATCCATGCTGAGGTTTGTGGACCTCATATGAATGGGTACACTTTGGCTAAGAAGATAATTGGGCAAAGGTATTACTGGGACTCTATGGATAGAGATTGCATAAAGCTAGTAAGAAAGTGTCATGAATGCCAACTACATGGGAACCGGATCCATCTGCCACCCACTGAATTACACAATCTGACATCTCCTTCGCCTTTCTCAGCTTGAGGGAATGATATCATTGGAGAGATAAGGTTAACAGCCTCCAACGGACATAAATACATCATTGTGGCTATTGAGTATTTCTCCCAATATATGGAAGCGATCTCATTACCAATAGTTACTGTAAAAAGTATGGCTGAGTTTATCAACATAAAACTCATCAATAGATTTAGGCAACTGCATCATATCGTCTCAGATAATGGGGCTCTGTTCAGGGAGAAATAGCAGATCTACTAGAGGAAAAAGGGATTGAGCATCATAGATCTTCGCCTTACAGACCACAGGCTATTGGTGCAATAGAAGCAGCCAACAAGATGATTAAGAAGATTCTAGCTAGGATGGTGAAGACATACAAGGATTGGGTAGATAAATTACCTTTTGCTATTATGGGTTACAATACAACCACGAGAACCGCCACAGGAGAAATTCCTTATTCTCTTGTATTTGGAGGTGAAGCAGTATTGACAATTGAGACTCAAATTCGATCACTGAGGGTAGCATTGGAAGTAGAAAATCCTGAAGTAAAATGGGCTGAATTAAGGTACCAACAGCTTTTGCCTTTGGAGGAAAGATGAAAGAAAGCTCTACATCACACTCAGGTGTATCAGTAAAGGATAGTCGAAGCCTTCAATAAAGGAGTCAAAGTTAGGCCAATCAAAGAAGGAAATTGGGTGTTAAAGCAATCTAGGTCGATTCCTTTTGATCCTAGAGGAAAGTTCAAGCTAAACTGGGAAGGTCCATATCTAGTCAAGAAGATCTTGCCTAAAGGAGCTGTGAAGATATCAGATCTGAAAGGAAATGAGTTTCGAGAACCCGTGAACATGGAACATGTCAAGAATACTATCTTTAGAAAAATGTATAAAATAATAAATCCCAATGAGTTGAAAACCCGTTTGGGTGGCTCATGCAAAAATAAAGGAGCCCGTTAGGATGAAAACCTCATAAAGAGGCATTCTAAGCAAAAATTAGGGCAAAAGCCTTCAAGGGGGAAAACCTCAGAAAATGGGGGCAGTCTAGGAAAAAATTAAGGCTAAAGAAAGAAGAAAGTGAGATAGCAGTAATATCATTTGTAATTATTAAAGTATGCTTCTGTGCTAATATTAATAAAATAAACTTTGCAAAAGAAAATTGTCAAACCTACTTATGATGTCTGATTCTATGTTTGCATAACTAAAAAGCTAAAACATTGCATAAATAAGAGAAATGGTTATGAGACTTATTTTTTCCTATTTCTTTTTCTTCTTTTTTTCTTTCATCATGTCTTCAAAACTTGCATCTAGTTTTGCTATTGCATCATCCCTTGCCCTTTTTGCTTCATTCTTATTACTTGCAGCAATTAACATATCACCTCTTTCCCTCATCTCCTCTTCAGGAAGATCAGCCTGCATGTCAAGCCAAGACTGGTAATCTTCATCTATTTCATCCTAAAATAAAGTCCAAGCTCTATAAGAAGAATTTGCAGTCACCGAAGTAACCCAAGCCTTATAATGATCATCTGTGGTAACACTCTGGGTGAAGCTCAAGTTCATCTGAATGGTCCGGCCAGGGCAACAATCTTGGATGTCTCTCAGAAAATAAGGAGCAACAGCATAAGGTGTAAAGATGGGAACAGCACCTGGAATCCTCTGCACCATTCCATACTGTCTGCATACTCTAGCTGGGCAGTAAAAGGTCACTGTTCTGAGACTAGCAGTTGGAACACAGTGGTGTATGCAGCCAGTGGTCACAAAAGAAAGATTCCACCATGGACAACTCCAACAGATTTGATCCTCACTCCTAGAAGAGAAGAAGTTAGTCCAGCCACCAGTCTCTCGCAGAGCAGCACGCTGAACTCAAGGCAAGGCATGTCTCCTGGATTGCCATTGATGAGGTTTGTAAGTTTTGGGAATGACTAGGGGCATCATGACAGCCAATTTCTCCATAAGCCAAGTATGAGGAAGATTCACAGAGTCAATTGAAGCTTAAAATAAAGAATGAGAAATAAGAAACACCAAAACAAGACATACCTGAAGCAGGATAGGGCTACCTCTCAGCCTTCGAGTGTTCTTGGCAGAATCTAAGCCAATTATAGTTTCAACCAGAATGGTCAGAAAAGGGTTATGTCCTCTGTTCACCTGCTCCATGATATGGGAAATCTGAGAACTGCCTCTACCCTCTATAGAGATCAGCAAGAAGTGAGAATAAAAATAAAAGCCGGTAATCATCTTTTAGGAATTGCATCCTTTAGGTTTAGAGTTGCCCAGTTCAAGCAACCATTCATTCAAAATGTATTGACCATCTACACAGGATTGCGTCTGGTCCGAAGTTACTTTAAAGATGCCAGACATGAATTCTAGGGTTGGAGCATACAAGCTATGTAATTCTAGAGGAGCATTAGAATCATGAACCTTGCCCAAAATGCCTTCAAAATTCTTCAAATAGGGGCAGGTCCATGGCCCATGTAATCCGATAAAACACTAGCAACAATTATCAAGTTTCTACCATGGACAAAATCTATAGTTCAGGGGTTGATCTCAACATCAATCGAGTCAACACAGCCCGTTATAATGCCATTGGGTCCTTTACTGGCTTCTACACACATCTTGATAATCTTCACAGATTTTCATGAATCTAGGAGGATTCTATGCACGACATTCCACATCCACAACTTCATTTCATCAAGCTATAAATCACAACATATCATGCACATATAGGACATAGTTTTAGCATAAAAATTCATGCATACAACATGCAATACATATTAGCATTCGTATCTCTTACATGCCAATACATGACATGCATTAGCATAAGCATAAATATGTTTCATGCATCCATACAAGATATGCACACATCTACTAGGTAAAATGTCAAAGCTACAAAGAAAAGCACATAAATGACAACTGAAGTCAATACCATCACCAACGAAGACATCAGAAACCACACTCAGGGGCAAGCAAGTCTGAGTACGATTTGAGTGTAATTGAGGATGAATGCTAGAAGAATACTGAGGATTACAGAGAACTACAGATAGGGTGTCTGTAATTGACAAGGGAAGTTATAGAATAACAAAAAACTCAAAAAATGCAAAAAATTCTTAATCAATCCTTAACATTGATTGATGAAGAATCTGTAAGCATCTGGCATCAGGAGATTTCCAAAATTCCTAGAAATTATCAAACCAGATGATTTTTTTAGTAAAATAGAAAATTGAGAGGCCTTTTCGGATAAAATCAATAAATATAGCTAGAATGCTTTTCCCCAGTGTAAGTCACAATCAGATATTCTCAAGGAGCAGACTATCCTATTCCCCAGTGCGAGTTGTAATCAAGATTCCCCAGTAGAGCAGACATTAATCCTCAGTGAAGTTAACAAGCTATTTTCTGGCGATGGTTATCAAATCCAAATTCCGACGACGGCTATCAAATCCAAATTTCGATGATGGCTATCCAATCTAAATTTTGGTGATGGCTATCAAATCCAGATTCCGGCGACGGCTATCCAATCAAGATTTTGGTGACAGCTATCTTCCTACGACAGCTATCAAATCCAAATTCCAGCGACGGCTATCAAATCAAACTTCGACGACAGTTATCTTCCGGTGACGACTATCTAATTCAGATTTCCATCAATGATCAAACCAAGAATCCCCGGTGGTAATCCCCATGGAGTTTTATCAAGGCAGCCGAGGACCGAGGTAAGGTTCCAAGTTCTAGAGCTGAGGCATGCATTTCTTTCCCAAAAATTATATGGTTAGTGCTTTGTCATCATTTTCCATATTATTGGAAAATACTTCAAACCTCCAACAAAGCGGGGGCAAACTGTAAATACCTAATTCTTGGATGCAGGGATGGGGAAGCGACTCAGAGTTCCCAATGATGATCACTTATGCTCACAAGCCATAAGTAGAGCGATTATGGCTTTCAATTAATCATGTAATAGTTCAAAATGGATTTCAAATTTTGAAAATGCATTGTTTTAAGTCAGAAAAATCATTTTGAAATAAAATCCTGCATCGTTTTCATCATATCTTTTCATACAAGCCTCAAAATGGCATGAAACCTACATTTATAATTAATTGGGCCATTCTGCACATTTTTGTCTCTACTATAATTTCTCTAATTCTGATGTTTAGGGCTTCAAAACGGGCTTAGAACATCTGTGGCCATGTTAATAGGCTTGGTTTGATGTTGTGCCTGGATTGTGGTTTTAAAGGTTGGAATGGTCTTCGTGTTTAATTCAAATGGTATGGGCTTGCCTTTTGATTAATTAATTATGCTCTTTGGGCTTGAAATTAATTAAGAGCCCAATTCCATTTCTCTTTAAAACATTACAGGAGATCACTTTTAATTTGAAATTTAAAAATTGGATTTGCATTGATCGCTCTTTCAAATTTCAAATCAGTTAACAGAAGATTTGATTGCATCAATCACCATTTCAAATTTGAAAACCCTTTTTGCTTAGAAAACAAGCAACGACACAGAGTCACTGCCTATAAATGGCACACTCAAACTCATTTCAAGGGGGTTAGCAATTTTTTGGCAATTTTAAGAAAAGAACAATTTTGAGAGAAAAAGCGTAAGTGTTTTTAGAGAGAGAGAGATAAAAAAACAAAAAGAAATAGTACGTGATTGAAAATAATAGTAGAAAAGGTAAAAACTCACAACTGAGGGATCTCAAGCCTTTCTGTAAGTCAAATTCAATTTACCCCCTAAATTGAATTACTGTCTGTTGAATCTAGAGTTCTGCTAATCTTCACTGTAAGTGCTCTAAAGCCTTTTCATTGTTAATTTTTAGTTGTTTCTATAAAATTATTATGATTTCCATCCATCATATGCATTATAAATATTCATCTGCTTAATTTTGCCATGAAAATTATTTTGAACGTACGTACTGTATTTTTGCATTTTTTCATTTGATTTTTGTTCTATTGATTTTTAACATGTTTATATGTTAGATTTATTCAATTAAGGTGTTTCAAGGCATGATTATGTGATTGTTAATGATTATGAATGATTGTTATTCAATTTTACTTGTTTTTAGTGCACTGTACGTGATTTTTCTAGTTTTGTAGTTTCAATGATTTTGCTTCTAAAAATTATTTTAAATTATGTTTTGTGTTATTTTTAAATGATTATAACATGATTTAATCAAAATCAAAAGCATTTAAATTGATTTTAGTTGATTTCATAAAATCACTGTAGACTACAAGTTTAATCTATTTTCAATAAAAATTCACAGTTTATTATTAAAATGCTATGATTTGATGTTCTATTGATCTAATGCATGTTTTTATGGTATCTAAATGATTTCTAAAGTGATTTTGTGTATTTTAATTGATTTCAGTTGATTTCCATAAAAGTCGGTACATTGTATGTTTACTGCATTTAAAGTATGATTATCGTTGGTTATTGGCATGATGTATAAAGTTGATTTGCATGTTGTAATGTATGTTTCTATTTCTTAGAAATTGTTTTAGGATGTTTTGAATTGTTAAAACATGATTTGAATGGTTTGAGCATATTCTATGAAGTCCCATGAAAGTTTATGCATTATATGCTTACTATAAGTGTCAATTGCATGTTGTTTGATTGTCTAGATGTATAATAGGTTGGGTTTTGCTATATAGACATTTGTTTTAGGTTGTTGGCATCATGCATTTGTATTTTGGTTGAGCTTTCTGTCAATTTTTGAGGTTTGGTAAAAATTTCACTTGGATTATAACGTAAAGGTAAGTAATCTAACCCTCTTTGGTAAGAATTAGATGAAATATGCATGAAATGAACCTAATGAGCTTTTTGGTGATCTTTAGGCTAAAATGGTAGCAACCTAGGTTATGTTGATGTGTTGGTGGTATTTGCTCTCACTGTTTGTATAATTTGTATTAATGATGGCTTGGTAATGTAAAATTGGCTCTTGTTTGTATAGAAAATAACTTTTATATGCTTAAATGTTGTAAAAGGTAGGTCTATGCTTATGTGTTTTACTTACTCTAAGTAGTGGAAACAAAGGTAGATATATTCCTATGAGTTGCTTGTAAAGAATCATGCCTTGGGAATGCATAAGTCCGATCTTGGAATCTCTGTGTTTGTTTATTGTCTTATGTATTCTCAAGTGAATCGAGTTTGGTGTCTTATGCATTCTCAAGTGAATCAAGACTCAAACCAATTTTCTTTTCTCGATGTCTGTTCGGGTGGCGATTCACACTATTAGCTTCCTATGCTAAACGCACAGTGCCGCAGTCATCGCATGACTTGGATTACTGAGGTAACCCCTCTTTATCCATAGACTGCCTTGGAAATTCTATATCCAAAAATAGGGTGTCTATAGTTTCCCCCACTTTGTCGGAGTTTAACAATGTAAATGAATAAATGACCGACAAAGCAGACTGGCTCAGTCATAGATATAGTTATGCCCTAATTGATGCAAGTTGTTGTTGAGGTGTGGGAGGTAGTTCATCTCCAAACAAAGTCCAGGAAACCTAGGTTATTCTGGACAAAGATTCTAGAGCAAGTTCATTCTAGAGAGACATCGAGACAGGCCCAGGAAAGTCTAGGACACATTATGTCAGTCTAGATGAAAGGTTTCTAGGACTCTGGCTTCCTAGAAGATGTCGGGGCTTGGCCTGGAAAGGTTTAAGACACTATAGGTCAATTTAGACAAAGGTTTCTAGGATTCTGGTATCCTAGAAAGTGTCAAGGCTTCGCCCGAAAAGGTCTAGGACACTATAGGTCAGTCTAGACAAAGGTTTCTATAACTCTGGTATCCTAGAAGATGTTGGGGCTTCACCCATAAAGGTCTAGGACACTATAGGTTAGTATAGACAAAGGTTTCTAGGACTCTAGTATCCTAGAAGATGTTGGGGCTTCCCAAAAGGGTCTAGGACACTATAGGTTAGTCTAGACAATGGTTTCTAGGACTCTGGTGTCCTTGAAGATGTCAGGTCTTTGCCTAGAAAGGTCTAGGACACAATAGGTCAGTCTAGACAAGAGTTCATCCTAGAAAATGTCGAGGCTTATCCTGGAGGTACTGGAGCTGACCCAATGGTGTTTTGCTAAATGAGTTGTGGATGGTTTGGTACCATTCGGTCTTTTAAATCAGTGAGGGTGACTCATCGTCTCCTATAATTTTTTGAAAATGGCTCGCTGCCATCCAGGTGTTTCGAATTTGTAAGTGATCACATACTATCACCTGATTGTTCAGGAGTTTTCTGGCAGTGATTCACTATCGTCTGTGTATTGTGAAGATGACTTGCTGTTGTCCGGGGTCACCAGAGATGGCTTGTTATCGTTTGAAATTTTTTAAAATTGTAGGTGACTTGCTGTCGCTTGGAGCTGCTGAAGATGGCTTGCTACCGTCTAGATTTACTAAAGATGGCTCATTGTCGTCTGGATTTTTAAATTTCTGTTGGTAACTAGTGTCACCTGGATTTGCAGAAGATGGCTCACTACCGTCCCAGACTAGAGGGGACTTGATGTCTCCTTTATTGATTAGTGATGGCTTAGTGCCATCTGATTTCTTGAAATTATTGACGGTGACTCATTGTCGCCTAGTCTTACTGAAGATGGCTCACTGTCGTTCTGGATTGGAGGGGACTTGATGTCTTCTTTATTTGTTAATGATGGCATCCTGCCGTCTAATTTCCTGAAATTGTTAAAGGTGACTCGTTGTTGCCTAGTCTTACTGAAAGATGACTTGATGTCATCTGAATTTCTAAATTTTGAAGTGGGATTGCTTATAAACATGATTAACTAAAGCTCGTCTCTAGGCTTTAAGAGTTATGCTTCCTTCTTTAGATGGATTATGTTCTTGGTGTCAGGTCTCGAGTCTTGTGGTCTTTTATAAATTCTAATTTTGCCTGAACCTTTTGATGATCTTTAGCTTAAGTTAAGGCAGGCGTTGATTCTGATTCTCGGGGCTTCTGCTTTTTTTTTTAGACTCCTTCTTTTAAGCTTGTTGGAAGAGATTCTAACCGCAATCTGAAGAGACCGTAGTCTGGAGTAATTTTTTTGATCCTGCTGCATTCTAGCTAGAATCAAGGATGACTTCTGGTTCTGGCTTTGAGGATTTTGGGACCAACCCAAAGTGTTCTAGGACAAATTAGAGATGTCGGGATAGACCTGAAGGTATTGGGACAGACCTAGAGTGTACAAGGACAGACCTAGAGATGTTGGGTATTCTCTGAAGTTTTTTGAATTTTGATAGCCTTCTGATTTGGAATCGGATTGTCGTCCCTAGATTTTGATTTTGATGAATTCTGATTGGAGTCTGTATGAATATTGAATATGGTTCTGAAAGTTCTAGCTCTGTTGAATTATTTGTAAGTGGCTTATCATAGTTCTGATTTTTGAATTTGTTAAAGGTAACTCGCTGTCGCCTAGAGTTGCAGGAAATGGTTGGAGGTGACTCACTATCGCCTCAGTTTTTATATTTGTAGAAGATGGCTTGCTGCTATCTGGGATTTGTATTTCTGGAGAGTTTAAGAAAGTTTTGACTCTGGGTAGCTTGTGTTTGGCATTTTTCTATTTTTATTTCACTCCCTTTAATGTTGGTGCTTACTAGAGGATTCTTGTTATGAAAGCCATGCTTCGAGCGGCGTTAATTCTCATCTCGAAAGATTTTTAGTTTCAAGGATGTTCTTGTTAATAGGATGGTTATGCTCCAAATGTTTTGAGGGATCCTCGTGATTCCTAAAATTAGTACCAATTTGTGTTTTAGTGCTGACCTCGACATTCTACTCAGTTGGTAAAAGATTATGATTTCTCCGTAGTCACCTACTTGGACTTTTTTTGGTAGTGAGGGCTAGTCTTTTGCCCGGGATGGAGCTGAGCAGCTTATCTTTGCAAGATTGGGGTGTGGTTGGTAGCATTGTTCTGGCACGTTCTCTTCTTGAGATTGTAAAGGTGTGATTCTTATTAGTAGCACTTATGTGAATCTGGGTGTTCTGCTAATATGTCTTCTTGCTATTATGGTTGCTCTGGTATGCCTAAAAAGGAATTGAATCGAGTATTGGTAATAGCCTACCTTGCCCCCGAGTTCTAGCTATTCCATTCTTCTTCATGCCTTTTGAAACAGGATTGTTGCCGCTCGCAGAGGATGAGTCTTTTTGCCCCCTTGCTTGTAACTATTCTAGCGCATTTCCTTATGTTCATCTCTTTAGTGCATCAAGAGCATCTTTTTGTTTTGAACTAATTTTTTGTTGTTGCCCCAGCTCGTACTTAATGTGTTGGAAAATCCAATTACTCCCACATCTGTGCGTTACATCTTTTTTGAGATAAAAGCCTTCTTCTGCTTCTGGCATCCTGTATTGAAGAATTCTTAACTACCTTTCTAAGGCTTGGGGACTTCTTCTTTCTCATACGAGAGGGTTTTACCTTCTGAGGTACGTTCTTTTGGGAATCTTCTACTTCCTGTTTATTAAGGATGCATGTGGTATCTATATGTACGGTGCTTGTGTGTCTGCTAGTCAAATAAATGCATGCATGATAATGCAGGAATGTATTCCATAAGATGCATTTTCTAAGAAGATTGCAAGAAAGAGAAAATCAAGTGTTTTCTTCTGGCTCGTCGCTCATGCTATGTTGTTGTCATGGGAATGTTGTCCTAGGCCGATTTTCAAGTCCTCTTCGTGGCTTCACTCCTGGGAATGCCTGGGTTGTTAACAGTTTCCTTCTTATCGCCTGTTCAGGGGAACCTTGTTTTGGGTTAGCCTTCTTCTAGGCAAGGGCCTTGATGCGGTTCTGTTCTTGACTACCACTCACGATTGAGATGACTTCCTCATCACTGGAACCCTTGAGTTGGGATGATGGTCAAAGGAATTTTACTTGCGTGGGAGCCTTCTTAGCCAAACCAAAATGTCAAAACCCAGCATGTAATGACCATAAAAGTTTCCACTAGGTTGTACCTGCTAATCCTACTTGCTGTAATGTTGCCATAAGCATTTATGATCATTATGGCTAAAGCCTATCCGGAACTCTGTCCACCTAAAGATAGAATTTAGGTACAAGGATACAGACTCAATTATCATGAATGCTATTGTTTGCTAGGATAATCGGAGAGAATGCTCTTACATGACTATACTATCATCCCCTGTTGATGAAATAAAGTACCCCAGCTTTCCTAGGAAATGGACTTTGACCAACGGAATACGTGTGTGGGAGTAATAAGGTTGGAAGGCCTGCCATCTAGTAGTAATTATTACTTGAACAACTAATGAGTTTCTTGTTTCCTTGCCATGCATACATGCATCTACATCTTATGTATACTGCTAACACTCCTGTTTTGCAGTAATCATTGAGTCTCAATCGGCCTGGAAATGAGTAGGAAAATGGTTGGTTTGAGACAATGTTAATTTGGAAGAATTCAATCTAAGCGAAATGTCGGGACCAAGTTAGGACTTTGACATGGAAGCCTTTATGACTTCCATAGGGGATATGATTAGACAAGAGCCAAAAGTTTGTGACAATCAGGTCCAAACTCAAATGAGAGAGTCTTGCAATTAAGTCCAACAGTCAAAATATCCACACCAGAGAGACCAAAAAAAATTTCAGAAAAAATCTATAGCCAGTAGATAATTTCCAAAACTAGAATGGGGTTGTCATCAAAATTTTCCAAAACTTAGAGAACTCAAAAAATAAGAAAGATAAATCCAGAATTTTAGAATTGATTCGGGGACGACAATCCAACTTCAGAACTTTCAGAACTGATTTTGGGGATGTCAATCCAACTTCAGAACAATAATTTCGGGGACGACAATCCGTTGTCTCAGATTTTTAGACAAGAATCCGGGGATGACAATCCAATTTTCAAAAAATCCAGAATCTGGGGACGACAATCCATTTTTCAAAAAATCCAGAATCCGAGGTTGACAATTCATTTTTCAGAATAATCTAGAATCCGGGGATGACAATCCATTTCAAAAAATAAGAATCTGGGGACGACAATCCAATTCTAGAAGTTCAGAACTTTAAACATCTAAAGAATTCCGAATTCAAATGTGGAGACGGGCTACCTCCACTTTCTATGGCAACGGCTATCTGTGGAGATGGGCTACCTTTACTTTCTTTGGCGACGGCTATCTACGGAGATGGACTACCTCCATTTATCTCAGTAACTATTTGAGGAGACGAGCTACCTCCATACACAGTGATGACCATCCACGGAGATGGGCTACATCCGTTCTGGCGACGGCTATCTACGGAGATGGGCTACATCCATTTATAGAGATGACTATCAACGGAGACGACTATCTTATCACAGAGATGACTATCGACATTGACGACTATCTGTGACGATGGCTATCGACCGCCCGAACTATATCCTTTTTCATGTATCCTTGATTATGGCTATGTTTATGTTTGTATGCTCTGTCTTTCATTTATTCATTTAATAGACTGACATTGCTGAACTCCAACAAAGCGGGGGCAACTATAGACACCCGATTTTTGGATGCAGGTGTGTGGAAGCAGTCCGGGGGTCCGATGATGAATACGGTCCAAAATGGACCACTCTGATACCCAATTTCCCTTAGGAATGAGCTAAAGAATCAAGATGTTTTTAAAATGTTTTTAAAATGCTTTATTCGACACATCAAAGATTCGATCAGTTCTTTGATGAACCGGTCAGTTCTTTAACATGGAAACTTGCGCCCAAATTAATTAAATGATGTTTTCAATAGAGGAAGGAATGAATGGTTCTTAGTGAACATTCGTTCGGTTGTTCACTAAAGGACCGGTTGGCTCTTTGCTTGAAATGATTTGATTTGTACAGGTTGAGTGTACAGAGAGGTTGACAGAACCCCTACACCGACCTATTCCGCATCTTTGTAGAAGCAAATTGGCAAGTGGGAAGCCAACACCAATTTTCTTATATAAATACCTAAGTTTTCACAACTGAGGGAGGGGGGAAAGAGGTTTCAAAATAGTAAATCAAAGTTACAGAAGCATATTTGAAAGAAATTTCTTCTGAGTTTTCAAACTAGAAAACTATCTAATTCTGAAGCTCATTTCTATTGGAAGTGGTAACGATCATAAACTCTGAGGGCAACCAACCATCCTTGAAGCATCCATTCATCAAAATAAGCATATTCATCTTCTATTATTTGTTATGTTGAGATACTGTAATTCTTGCTATTTCATGAACTAACTCCATTTTACTTTTTGTTTATGCCAATAACATCCTGGTGGAGAGGAGATGCTTTTGGAATAAACAGGCTGAAGTTTGGACTCCTGGAACTCAAGATATGAATCAAAATGTGTTTTTGATTCAGTGGCTTTCAAATCCTATAAACCTCATCTCCTTAGCTATTTTACAATTTCTATAGCTTCTTTAGGCCTTCATTTGTTGTTGTGTATATTTTTTTTGGAAAAATATATAATAAATATGGTGACATCAAGCTTCAAAGTTTCAAACTTCTTATTACAGGGTTAGTCGGTCCTTTGAAGGCATTCCTTAGGTCCTTTAATCAATCGATCGGTTGATTAATTGGTGGTACCAAAATATATTTTTGGGCTTGGGCCTTATAGAAGAACCGACCTGTCCTTCATCCAAGGTTCGACCAATCCTTTGATAATATTCCAAAGGTTGATCAGCATGAAGAAGGGGACTTGAAGACCTAGCTCCTGCCGAAGCTTCAAGGTCAACCGATTGGCTCTTCAAAGAGCTGATCTGTTGATCGGTAAACTCTCTCAACCTTGTTTATTTTTATGTCAAAACACCTTAAATAAATACTAGATTAATTAATAAGGTTAATTAATTAAAACCGGTATTCACGTCAGGTAGCTATATATGTCATGAAATTTAGATGAAAATTTCATAAAATACTAAAATCAATATTTAGATAAAGAAATAAATTGAAATAAAATATCTGATTTAAAACATGAGGTAAAATTTAGTACTTCAAAGCAATTAAATTTGGAAAGTAACATCTAAAAAAAATTGACGGTAAATATTCTTTTAAATTCTAGCTTATGCTTTTACTCAATCAGCAGCAACCCTTAATGACAATCAACAAAATCAACAGAGAAAATCTATCATACTTAGTGGGTGTTTATTTTGGCAGATCTACTAGTAGATAGCCTTTTTTTTTTCATCCAAATATGCTTCTATTAGGTGTTTGGTGAGGAATGCATATCTGCAGCTGTTAGTTTTTTTTGGAGCATATATGTTGTAGATTGCATCAGCTCCATTTTGGAGCTTTTTTAGGAGTAAATGCCTACAATTATTTTTACTTACAAAATTATCCTTTTTATAAAAGGTAAATTTCATAGGCTATTTTTTTAGCATGAATGATTCTATAATTATATTTTTTAACAATATTAATTCTATGAATATAATTTTTACTAGATTCATAAAAATTATATCTATTGATTATTATTCTTTATAAAATTAATTATATATTTTGTAATAATTAAATATGTGATATGTTTATTATATTAATTATAATTTTATAAGGATAAAAAAATTTAAATT
>CANYLF011513037.1:0-11357 GCA_948193215.1 Bocquillonia castaneifolia | reverse complement strand
AATTCTAAAAAGACATTTTATTATTTTTAACACAATTTACAAGGCATTCATTAATAAGGGCAAATAAGAAAAAAATAATATGCATTTATCTCTTCTTAATATGTGTGAAAAGTGAAATGTGACTTCAAAAATGGGACAGAGAGAGTATCTTTTATTATGCGTCTTTTGCTAATAAGATAAAAAGAGTCTTATAAACTAAAATAAAAATAAAAATAAGGGTTGATTAATGTTCTCAACCATGAGTTCAACTTACTTTCTTTGCATGTTTAAAAAATTGTATTCATCTAAACTTCTAAATCTTTTTAGATATAATCGTTATTAAAATTTATATCAAATTTAATATACTAATTAAAAGATAATTGATATTTAAATTTAAATTTTTATACTGGATAATTATAAAAACATAAAGTATGATTTATAATTTGTTTATCTTTTGTCTTTCTTTTCAATATATACCTCTATATATATAGATGATTTCATATTCTTAGAAAATCTACAACTCACATAATATTGGCAAGCTTACTCCAAATCCAAGTCAAAAGGAATAGACTATTCGAGTAATGATACTTCAAATATGTTCAATTAAGAATTTTTCTAATCGTAGCAATGGAACAATTTGAAAAATTATATTGGTAGGCAAAGAATTTAATTTTTTTATCTTTCAAAATAAATTAACACCTTAACTTTAAATTATGTCTTGTATATTAAGTGTTTTTTTTTCTTTTATGGTTCTTTACTATACTTTACAATATACACACCTCAAATGATTCTTTTATTTTCACAATATATGATTATTTTAATATTTTTTAAAATAAATGTTCATGCAGGATTTTGGTTATGGATGATAAAAAAACTAAGGAAGATGAAGTTTTCTAATAAGTTCACAATCTGTATTTATTTTTTTAACAAATTTACTTATTTGTATATATTTTTTATAATGGTTAATAAAGTATTTATATTTTTTTAATTAAGTTTTTAATTATGTTACAGATATAAAAAAATAAAACTAATATACATAAATTATATATGTATTTTAAATTTGACTAACCACGTGCAACGCAAGTGTTAAAAAACTAGTATTAGTAAATTACTATTAAAAGTTTTTTTTTGCATGTACGAATTTAATCATTGCAATATAATTTATAAATATATTGTATAGGTCCCAAATTCTCTTTCACTGGAAGCAAAGTATTCGTTTCTTGATATTTCAAACACGTTTTGTTTTTCCTGCCCATTTTCATCACTCTTGACATTTTCTTTTTCCCTTCTATTGATACAAATAGAAGGGAAAGAGGGGGACTCATATCCGGATTGGGAGAATTTCTGGGATTCAGATGAAATAATTTTCCTTTTGCTGGGTTAACTATTTATATTTCCTTCCTGCCCTTAGAAAATTTAGAATCCTATGATATTATTTATTTAATCAATCATTGATGTGATTAACTCCGGTTTATCTGATTTGATCAGCTGCTTCTACTGCTAGTTGCTACAGATTATAGAATATGTTAGTTTAAACACAAGAAGCACATCTGCATTTGTGTTTGCATTATTAGTCATTATTATTATTTTCAGCTTAACCCCCATGCTAAGATTTCTCTAATCACCCGTCCAAAGAAAAAAAAAACTCTATTCAGTTTTACTTTATTGCATCCGAGTTATTAAGCTCATTAGCAACGAGCATCGATCATGATGATAACCTAAATATGAATAGAGTTGTTCATGGTAGAAAAAGAAATAACGAAACACCCAAAAATTTATGTGTAAATTGATGGAAGAGTTAATACTGGATTTGAGTTTGATCGAGTTCATTAAGATTACTGTTTTACTACATTCGAAAAACATGTCCAGAACGACTATCCTCTACAATGTGACAGTCAAAACATCAAATGGAGAATTTAACACCTTCATCGTCAGCTGAAGTTCCCTTAAAGATTGCAAGCTTCCCTTTGTGTTCAAGTAGTTTCAATGCCCGCATCAAAATGGTCCGATCTATCCCATGAAGCTCTGAGAAACAAAGATTAATTCAGACAAAGACATTCAACATCACTTGGTGGACTCTGTAGTTATCTAGAACATGGCATCTCCAACCGGTTTAAGAACCAGAGAGAAGTGAGTCTGTGTAGACACACAGAGAGAGAAGGAGAGAGTAGAGCTCATGTAGGATGTAGCTTTGCTACAAAATCAGTAGGCAACAGAATTCTGAAGCCAGTCTCAAATTCCTTGACACAATAAGTTCACATATTTTACCTGTTCCCCGAGATTCAATTCCAGAGCGCATTTCTTCGATAGTCATGACACCATCCTCTAAGCCATTGTCCTTCACCTATTAAAACATACAAGTATATCAATTTGAATTGTTCAAGCACAAATCCCATCTTAAGATACATTAGGAAAGACACAATTGACTTACGAAACGTAAGATAATGTCAGCCCAATCTTGAATACGATGCCACAGAATGAGGCATTTCCGATGTCCTTTATCTAACCATTCTGCACGACCTGTTGGAACATGGAAAGATTAGCTATTGCCACAAAGGTATACTAAGCTTCACAACGGATAAAATTTACACTCGCGTCTATAGGTTTATATCACAGATATGGATGTGCACAGCTGACAACCACTATCACGGCCATCAATTTAAACCATCTCAAAGGTGAAAGCACAAACTATAGCAAAGTTCCTAGGCAACCAAAACCTACAACCTCTACCATCTATCATCATTAATGCACCATTTTTCATCTTTTGTTGTCACTTTCTATCAAACTTTTGAAATGCCCTCCATCAAGGCATCGAAAAGAAGAAAAAAAAGTAGGAAAGTTAAAAAAAAAAAAGATAGATGTGCGGCTGACACAACTCTGGTCTCTAGAGAACAAATGATACTTACGCACAAAAGCATTTAGATGAGGTGTAAGAAAGTACATGTTTAAGATGGTCCCGTTGTGATAATAACAATTACAGGCTAGCAACACAATGTAATATTACATTCTCACTTCTTAGATGTCTTGTTATTTAAGAAAGTAATAGGAATGAGAAATTAAAAATATCAAGCCCTTGTTAGCTCATTTTCATGCCTAAACAAAAAATATACTATACTAATAACAGAACTAACATAAACAGAGGAGCGGCACTCTAAGGGTCTTGCCTCTTACTGTTTAAACGGCTTTTTTCACTCTTTAGTTTGTAGATTAACTTAATTCCCTTCCGTTTTTCATCTTTATTTGACTTTAGCGTAAAAGGAATAAGAAGGATCAAGAACAAAAAGGTAATAAAATGGTTCCAAGAAGGCAGCTGTAACTTTTATTGTTGTGTTTTTACAAGTGTCGACATAGTGCCACATAAGCAACACAACATGGCATTAGCCAAAAAAATTCACAGGATACTCCACTGGGGACAATAGGAAAATTTACGCCATTTCATTGTTAATGCACATAACAATAGGTTTTATTTTCCTATTTTTTTTTTCAGAATGGGAAATTAGAAGTTCCAGCAAGATCAATTCTAACCTTCTGAAACTAATGCAGAGAGAAATGCTTCCCTAGCTTCATGACTGAGAGATCCTGCATCATATAAAGAGGAAAAGGCAAATAAAACTAAGAGTAGACGGAAACATAAGCCATAACATCATTTTTTAACTTAAAGATAGTAGACATATGAGGAATATAAAATAGATAGCCGTATGGGCAGTTGTTGAACTAATCGAGCCAATTCATTACTCATAGATGTTGCACAATTTAGTACAAAATATAAACCCCTAAGAATAACAAGCAGATGAAAATACAAATGTGGGTAATATGAGATTCAAAGCTTACAATCATAAATAGAGATGAGCAAGATCAAAGCATACAAGTTAAACTGATCATTTGCTGAAAAACTGAAAATGGAGACTCAATACAATACAATGGATCCACACATAAAGCTTAAAATGCAAAATGTGAACATGTTCCTCCGAGTCAGACCATAAGGCTTTGTGAAACAAAATGAATCACTTAGCTACAATACAAATGAAATTAAAGAAAGAGAAAAAGAGGGCATACTTTGAATAGCAGGATTAGAGAACAAAGGAAAATCTTGTTCCAATTCAATAACAAAGAAGTTGTGAGTTTTACAATAATCAATAATAAGTTCTTTCCAAAGCTGTACTTGTTTCTCTCTTGTCTCTCTAACTGGCTGCAAACTAACAATTCAAAACAACAATTGAAGTAATTATTACAAAACAATCACATTAGCTGCTAAAAGAAAAAGAAAAAAGAAGAAGAAAGAAAATGAATACGTGAAATAAGGAGGGTAATTGAAGAAGTGGGGCAATTTGAAATCACCCAAATTCTGCATCTTTGAATCACTCACTCCACATCACTGCAATCAATCAAACACAAAGGAAACACCTTTAGCAATCATCACCGTCAGCAAATCAACTTTCCAATAAATAACATAACTTAACATAACGTTTATTTCTCAGATCATCAACTCACATATAATATCAGTCAATTTCTTAACATTTAGTGAGTTCTTTAATTTGCCCAATTTTTTTTAAAAGTAAAACCATAAAAACAGAAGCCGCTTTTGTTCTAATCAAAACCCAAGTTCTATGCTTTTTTTTTTCAATTATAAAAAAGGCATTTTTAATGCGAAACGACGAAATTGCCCATAAACAGAGAAAAAAAGGTGGTGGGTTCAACCGGTCCGGTTCACACTCTTCATTTTGTCTTACATTTTTCTCTGTTTATTGCTTTGTTTTTCTTGTCTGCTAAAGTACCCGACTTTGTTTTAAAATAAAACAAAAAAAAAAGGAAAGTATTTAATGTCTCAAATTGAGACATCCAATAAAAATATTTTTATCTCTTAATTTAAATTTATTTATTTTTTTAATACACATTTATTAATCATTAACTCATAATTTATTAATTTTTTATTTACAATTTACACAAATTGGATGTCCTGAGATGTTAAAAATAAAACAAAAAAATGGATTTCAATTTCAATTCCGTTGTTTTTAATTTATTATCTGATCTACAATAAAGCCTTTCTTTTCCTTAATTTTTTTTTCTAAATCACAATCCAAACTTTACCAACATTTATAGAACATCAAATTCACAAATTTACCAAAAAGGAAAGGAAAGAAAAAAAGGAATCATACCTCTATGATCTTTTGTTTGGTTTCGTCACTTCCCCTTTAATCTTCTTGTTGCTCCTTCTCTGCTTTATTTGCAAAACTTTGATGGCTCTCCGGGAAAGAGAATCGATTGAGAATGAGAGAGATATAGAGAGCTGGCTGAGGTTGAGTTGAGATGGAGGAGAAAGTATTTGATCAACTAATTTAATTTATTAGGGATTTTGTTTTTAATTTTAATTCAGACCGATTTCTAAGACAATAACGTTAAGGATCGGTCGAACCCAATTTGTTTTGAATCTGAGCTTTTGTAGTTTTTGAATCGGATCAGAGGCTGGTTCTCGATTTCTCACTTTATTTTTAATAAGCTTTGTTTTTCCATTATACCTTTGTAAATGCACTAAATTTTTAGTAAGGTTATTATAGTAAATTTATACTTCATCAATTAAAAGGACTAAAATTTGCATGATTTTTAATGTATTCTTGAATCACAATTTTGCATCACGTTGACCCAATTCATGTAAGTTTAGGTACAAGGAAGGGAGATTCAACAGACAATGGCAGCTGTGTAAGTTTGATTGCTACTTACTTTACTTTTCTTCTTTATAAAAGCTATTTCCTTTTTTTTTATCTGTTATGTGGGTTTTGCTTATTTTGACTGATTTTCTTCCTACTGCTATTTTTAGAGTTGCTTCTGCTCCTGGTAAAGTGTTGGTGACTGGAGGTTACCTCATTTTAGAAAGGCCTAATGCAGGGATTGTTCTAAGCACTAATGCACGATTTTATGCCATTGTCAAGCCTCTTTATGATCAAATCAACCCTGATTCCTGGTCTTGGGTTTGTATATTCTTTCTAATGCTTTTTTTTTTAAATTCCCTTTCTTTGTGTATGTTTTATGTGAATATTGTGTTTTAGTCATGTTTCTTTGCATAGTTTATTGAAATCGAGTCATTTGGAGGTTTATTTTTTGTTCATTTATTTGAGTCCATGTTTGTTGATTGATGTTTTCTGTTACCAATAAGCTTAAAGAACTGATCCTATTGATGGTTCAGGATTTTTTTTTCTTAGTAAGTTATTTTTGAGTTATTTGTTCCTTGTATCACCTTTCAGGCGTGGACTGATGTGAAATTAACTTCTCCTCAACTTTCTAGGGAAAGCATGTACAAATTGGCCCTGAAGAATTTAACTCTTCAGTGTGTTTCTTCAAGGTAAATTTTTAGTTCACCTCTCTGATCGTTATTCGCATCAAACTGATTTAGGATTCATAGTGAAAGAAACTATGCTTTATCCAAACAATCCATAATGCGAATCTTTGAAATAGCATATATTAACTCATTTGTGATGTGATGCTTACTGGTGGCTAATATTATTTTAGTGACTCAAGAAACTCGTTTGTGGAACAAGCGGTGATATATGTTGTAGCAACTGCCTATGCAAAAGTTGACAAAGATAGGAAAGAACTTTTAGACAAGCTACTCTTGCAAGGTGATGTATAATGTTTCATGATCTCTTTCCCTTTTAGGAAAATAGAACACCAAACTTCTAGATTCTGACATTTCAATTGAGTAGTCACGCAGGTCTTGATATCACGATTCTAGGTGGCAATGACTTCTATTCATACCGAAACCAGGTATTATTCTTATTTTGGATGGTTAATGTTGTTCATTTATGTGCATGGTCTATTAGCATTTTGCTAAGTGTTACTGGTTCAATGGTTAAATTCATCTACTGTTTTGTTTTGTCATCTCTTCTTATTTCTTTTTTTTTTCAGCCATGATAAGTTAGAAAAGTAGAACATTTAATTAATTAGGTTGGATTTGAGATGGTTAATTTGGTTATTCTATGATTACTTTATATGACAATTTATGATTCCTTACAATATTAGTTGACGATTTTCTTTCTTCAAGTTGAGCTTAAAAATTTGTCTGAGGAGACCCTTTATACATGGTTGGCTATATTTATGAATTGCCCATAGGACATTCACAATTTTGATTTCTAGACTTCATTCTGTTAATTTGTTTCGATAATAATGATGTGCCTTGTTCACAGATTGAAGCTCATGGACTCCCTTTGACGCCAGAATCATTGGCTGCACTTCCCCCTTTCATCTCAATCACATTCAACTCAGAGGAAGTAAATGTACAAAACTGCAAACCTGAGGTGGCTAAAACTGGATTTGGTTCATCAGCAGCAATGACCACTGCTGTGGTTTCTGCTTTACTTCATTACCTTGGTGTAGTTGATCTTTCAACCTTGTGTAGAGATGAGGAATCTCATATCTTGATGTTGTTCACATTATAGCTCAAACTGCCCACTGTATTGCACAAGGAAAAGTTGGCAGTGGATTTGATGTCAGTTCTGCAGTTTATGGCAGCCATTGCTATGTCCGTTTTTCACCAGAAGTGCTTTCCTCTGCTCAGGTATTTATGCCCTTCCCTTCCTCTTTATATCTCTTTCCCTTCCCTGTCCCACGTTTGTGTGAAGCGGAAAGGTCTAGATCTTTTATCATTTTCTCCAATTGTGTGGAATGGAAAAAGGAATTCATTTAATCAACCCTAACTAGATTGGGACTAAGGCTTAGTTAAGTTGAGCTAAGTTGAGTTGGGGTGAGGAAGTTTATTTTAGTCTTGCAATTTGATGCACTGGATGAAACCTTTTATTGAACGAGTTAATAAGCACGGTATACTTTCTTGGATATTCTTCTACATCTGACCAGATTTTTTTTTTGTGGCAAAAGGGGCTTTTGGGTTAATAAAACAAGATCTTGGAACCTTTTAGAGCATTCACTTTTGGGACTTGATCATTTGGTGCCATTCCTGTTTGCTAGTCTTCGTACCTTAAGAGTTCAGTATATGCTTATATTTTTAGTCTGCCATAGTTTATATATAATTTTTACAAAGTATTATAAGGAGATGCAGTTACTCCTTATTGTTTATGTTCAAATTATCTCATTGGTGATTCTTTCATTCTTCAAAAAAGACTTGGACAATTAAGCATCAGCTCTAAGTATACAATTAAGTAATTACTGGTCATAAGCAGATTTTAGATTCTAAAAAGAAATAAATAAATAATTGCTGTTTCTTGACTTCTATTTGGCAGCAGATGTTTAGTTTCTGCATTTAAATGATATCCTTGAAACTCAATCACAAAAGTTTAGAGCATGCCCTTATGGAAACTTCAACCATAATATATTTTTCTTCATGCACAATATTACAGGATGCTGTGAAAGGAATTCCATTACAAGAAGTTATTGGTGGCATCCTTAAAGCAAAATGGGACCATTTAGGACTATTTTCTCCTTGCCACCATTGATGAGCCTTGTAAGCATCTCAGACTATACTGTTTGACATGCCTTATATGAGTACATATTTACAATCATTTACATGTTTTATTAGATAAGCATGGAAATTATAAGTCAATGAATAACAATGGTTCAACCTGTTTGCTTATGATGTTAGTAATCTATTGTTCTAAAAAGAACTCTCGACGCCTCTTGCTTTCTCTGGAAAGGCCTCCCTCTTTTGATCAGGGCATATATTTCTCAATCTTTCATGTTGTTTATGTAGAGTGAGTTTGTTGCATCCTCATGTTGCAATTTGCATTGTGAATTCTAATCCTTTACTGGATATCATGCTACGGTAGATTCTAAACATGCGGTTCTTGTTGTAAGTGGCCAAGTTCTACGGATATGTAGTATGGTGCAAGAATGATGTAAACTTTCATTGGAAAGCTAGGAGGAACCAGAACAAACCTTGTGAAATGATCATAACAATTGTGAATGTATAGTGTTTCATCGTTATAATAAACATGAAAGCTGTGTGCTGATGATAATTACAATTCTCTTTGAAGTTACTAGGAGAACCTGGAACCGGAGGTTCATCCACACCATCAATGGTAGGTGCTGTGAAGAAATGGCAGAAGTCTGACCCTAAGAATTCCCAGGAAACATGGAGGAAGTTGTCATTGGCAAATTCAGCTCTTGAAACACAATTCAATATTTTAAGCAAGCTTGCAGAAGAACATTGGGATGCATATAAATTGACAATAGAGAGATGCAGCACGCAAAAATCAGAGAAGGTATGTATCCCTGGTTGTCCTGTTTCTCATATGTACACTGATTCTAATGTTCAGATAATAATTACCTGTTGATTGTTTTTGTGTCATAAAAAATTTGATCTGAAATAAGGGAAAATGCATTCTATAAAATTTTGGAGATAAGATTATAATGAAAAGCTGGATGGTGTCCTGTGAAATATCTATATTTTATAACTATTTGATTATCATCATTATTCTAGAGTCAATGTCCATATAAAAGAATAAAGGATCCATTTATTCGCATTTTACTGATCTGATCTCTATAGAAAGATACAAATGAAGGTGAAATGGGAAGTATTATACATATTAGTAAAAGTTCTGTTTTTTGGTTCTGACAATGCTTACAAGAGTAGCGTATCATTTGGTTATAAGATCCTTATCTTCAATTAACACAAATATTGTTTCCCATCCATCTAAGAGTTTAACATTTGTTTATTAACCTCTCAATTACAATTAACATTCTGTTCATTTCTGTTTTGGAAACATTAAATTCGCATCGATGCCATAATATAATAATTAGACTCAAAATTAATGATAGGCCACAAAAAGTATTTTGAAATTACAATTTTAGTTTGTCTGCCTAAACAAATGAACTATCCCCTTGTTCTGAAATTATTTCTTCTCCTACCAGGTCTGTGACCTATCCATGGTGAACCATGTACAAAGCCTTCGACCTTTAACTTGTCACTTTATTTTTAAAAAAAATTCTGTTTGACCCCACGAGATTTGTATATCCTTCTAACGCTCATTTTTGAACAATCCATGAATTACATGAACAGTGGATTGAGATGGTAACCAAAACCAGCCAACAAGCAGTTGTTAAAGCTTTATTAGGAGCAAGAAATGCCATGCTTCAGATCAGAAACCATATGCGCCAGATGGGTGAGGCTGCAGGTGTTCCTGTAGGTTCTGTTTTACATTAATGGACACTTATTTCTTGTCTTTGCTTTCAGTTCCATAACAGATGCTTACTGAAAATAGTGAGTGAAGAGCTGAACTTGGACAGCCATTTCCCCTTTGTTTACATCACATTAATGTTTCAAAGATGTAATGCACTTTGACACTGATTTTCTACAATCACTTGAACATCACATGCTGCTTGTATACAGCTTTCAGCACGTTCGTCACCTTTGTCAGGTTTTGAAAGTACAGACAGGAATATACGTCATGACATGAAAACAATGCGGCATTAATAGACATGATTCTAGAGTTGTAGTTTGTAATTGCCATCCAGTCATTTTCCCTGTTCAGTGATGATTTTAACTCTGAAAAAAATGCAGATAGAGCCCAGATCACAAACTCAACTTTTAGATGCTACTATGGAAATGGAGGGAGTATTGTTGGCAGGAGTTCCTGGAGCAGGTGGGTTTGATGCAGTGTTTGCAATTACCTTGGGGGACTCTGGCAGCAATGTGACAAAAGCTTGGAGTTCATGCAAAGTTCCGTCTTTGTTGGTAAGAGAGGATCCCAATGGTGTCTCTCTTGAAACCAGTGATCCAAGATCAAAGGAAATCACATCAGCAGTTTCGGCAGTTCAAATCTGAGTATATCATTCAATTTTTTTTCTCAGTTTTAAACTAGACCACCCACCATCATCATGGGTTGGTGATTTGTTAAGAGGAACTCTTAGCTGATATTCTGCATTGTTTGAAATATTAAAGGAAAATAAGAAAGCCTTAGCTTTGGCACCTCTTTTTTTCTTATTTGATATTTACGGTTACTTTGGTTTTTATAAAATAACTCTACTTTTTTATTTCATGTAAAATAATCAAATTAAGGTAAATATTGAACAATTAAATCATATTATTTATAAGTACCTATTAAAAAAATGAAATTTTTTTTTCCACATTATTATATTATTACAACAAAAAAATTATAGGTATTAAAGTTTGAAGTGAAAAATAAATAATAATCAAAACATACTAATGTAAAAATAGAAAAATCAATAGTAAAAAAATATTTTTTCTGCAATTTATTTCTTTTTATTTACACAGAATTATAGACAATAATCTTTTAAATAATTTTTCTGTTAGGGTTCATAAAAAAAATTGTATAATGTATTAAATAAAATTGTATAAATTATAACATTAATTTTGATAGTATAAAAACTAAAGTATCCGCGCTCATTTTCCTATCTCGAATTGAAAAAAAAAA
>CANYLF011512925.1:0-14927 GCA_948193215.1 Bocquillonia castaneifolia | reverse complement strand
TACTAGACTACATCCCTCACTCTAGTAGGAAAATTAGTTATTAAACATAATAAAAATCACCAAACAAATAATTAAAATCAATAAACAAACAATAAACATGATAAAAATAATATAAATAGATTATAGTAGAATCAACTCAGTCTCAATTGTTGACTACAAGCTTTAATTCTTCACCAATTATGAAGAAATCACCTTGAATCTAACTAAAACCAAGAAATTCTAAACAAACTAAAATTGATTTCTAGAGAAAAATAAACTAAAATTCGCCAAAAAGCTACCTAAAAAATAAAAATCATTGTATTTATATTGTAAGACTATTAAAACCCTAAAAATACCCTAGGAACCACTAAAAATCGGACCAAAATACCCCAAAATCGCCTAAAAACATCTGAACCGGATCGCTGGGTTTAGTCTGGTTCAGGTCTGGTTGTTCACTTTTTCTTGGGGCTGAAATTGCCGGTTCAACCCGACCACATCATATCTGAATCGGAGCAAAGTTGCTCCGCGGTTTGGTTCGGTTGAAACTTAAAATGGCCAGTTCGACCTCGATTTGACTCCAAATTCATCCCGGTTTGATCCCACGCATTCCTAACACTGCAAATTTATAAAATATGACAAAATAAGTGATAAAACCACTCAAATTGGGAAGAAATTGAATTAAACCCATAAAGAAATAATGAATAAAAACCGGTTATCAATTCATAAATGTTTCTTATGTGGTACATAAATGATTCTGATCCTGATTTATATGTGTCTCATAAATGTTTCATATCTGTTTCTTAAATGTTTCATATTTGTTTCATAAATGTTTCTTATGTGGTACATAACTGATTCTGATTCATATCTGTCTCATAAATGTTTCATATCTGTTTCATAAATGTTTCTTATTTGTTTATGTTTTTCATATGTGTTTTTTTTTTTCAGGTGGTAAAAGATTTTATGTGTTGAATAACATATGTGAAACTCTGTCTCCGCAACAGCTTGATGTTTTTAAAGCTTCTTGTTCTGGTGATTTTTTAGAAAGAATGATTTTGATATGTTTCGATGGAACTGAACTTGAAGAATTTCATTTGATGTTTTTATGGTTATTTCATAAGTGTTTCTTTAACTGTTTCTTAATTGTTTTCTTAAGTGTTTCTTAATTGTTTTTGCAGGATAATGAGTTTCTGACTGTTAACAAAGATGCAAGTTGTTCGAAGGTGAAATCTGATGTTGAAGATTTAAATATTGATTTACAAAGAATGATATTAATATCTTTTCATGGAATTGAATTTGAAGAATTTCATTTGATGTTTTTTGTAGTTATTTCTTAACTGTTTCTTAACTGTTTCTTAAATGTTTCTTAAGTATCTCTTAAGTGTTTCATATGTGCTTTTTTGTTTTGTAGCATGATAATCGGTTTTTCTCATAAAGCTTCTTGTTTTGGTGATTTTTTGAAAAATCTATTTATGATAAAGAGGAGAAGGAATAGGATGAAACACTTAATGGAACAATTTATATATTATAATTGAATAATTTTTTGTGCTTTTTTTGGAAATAGTAAAAGAACAGTAATGCAATTTCTGGAATTTTGTTAAAATTGCATTTTTTATATATTTTTTTAAATTTCTGAAAATAGTAATAGAATATTCTGCTTTTTTTATGGAATGTGAAAATACATACTGATTTGAAATACATCATACAACAAAAAAACTTATTGAAAGTAATATGAAACATTTTAAAACACTTATGAACGAAATAATGAAATTGTCAAAAAAATTAGTAGAAGAGTTTTTTTTAATATTTCATATGTGTTTCAATAAAAGTTAAACAGTTGATTAATTAAAATACCTTTTTAGACATAGATGCTAATATTTAATATCATAAGTCTTTTACCAATTAAAAGCGCTTTTATGCGTCAAATTTCCCAAAGCCAAAATGTAAATTTTTAGAACATTTGTGGACCCTTAAGTTTCTCATGCAGGCCCAATCACTTTCCATCTTCTATTAAATGTACAACTCTCTTTAAAGTTCAATATTAATTCTTCAGCATTCTGCTGATTCCATGAAGAATGAAACATTACAAATTAATGTCATGTTCAAGAAGAGAAGCCCTTACTACAACAATACAAAGCCACAAGAATATAGGCACAGACAGTGCAACCTATTTCAATAAACTCAGGATCTTTCAAAGTTCAGAAGCATCTGAAAATACAAGGCAACACTGCAGCATATCGTTTCAATAATGCGACATGCATGCATCCACCTGCAGTGATCTTAAATCATAGAATCACCCTACTGGAAATTCACCATGCCATCTATCTTTCAAGCTGATCATAACACAGAAAGTTCCGCCCCTGGTTGCCTTGAAATACAACCTTCAAAACCAGAAATACTTTGAAATTAGTCAAAATGCACACAAATTGCCACCAATATAGTAATTATTTCAGAAGAAATACGCTACCATTCCTGTGAACAAGCTTTATAGTGGAATTAAGATTGCCATTCCAACACTCCCGGTCTTTCTCTTTTGTCAATAGTATTCTCTGCAGAATATCTGTTCTTACAGCTCCTTTAGAAAAATCCTGCAATTTGGGGCACTGACTGGCAATTACTTCGGTCAGCCATGGGAATTTGAAATTGAGACCCCCTGAACAGAAGCTAGTAAGGCTCGGTAAACAATGAAGTTCCAAACTTTCTAACTGGACAAAAATAATTTCATCACTTGTGTCACCTTCATCAAGATTTGATACTACTTCTCTCATCATATAGCATTCCTTTATGCTCAATCTTCTGAGGTTCACCAGACATTTTGCTGTTGAATATGTCATTAAGTTGACTAATCCCTTACAGTTCACTACATCCAAATTTGTGAGATTTTTCAAAGAAGCCAAGGGCATTTCTAAATTAACCAAACTGTCACAGTTCCAAACTTCCAACGTTTCAAGAGTTTGAAGAACTTTGTCTAGCTGGGAGTCCGGATGCCAAATATACTTCAGTTTGTGAAGCTTGTCCAATTGTAAAGATTGTAATTTTGCAAGAGTTCTTTCATGATTCTTCTCACCAAAAAGTTCTGTGTGTGGAAAAAGCTCTTTGAATTCGCTATGCAGCAGAATGAGTTTTTCCAAATTTGGGAATCTCAAGAGAAGATCAAATGGAAAAATTGCGGAGTTGTTATCAAAACAGTTCAGTTCGAGTACTTTGATATTATGAAAGAAATCCTCTGGAAACTGGTCTTGACATATCATTGCAACATCCTTGCTGTTGAATGCTAATTCCTCCAAGTTGCATATGATCTGAAAGCCAATCAAACAGAATCCAACAAGAAACAGAAAATTAATTATGTAGTTGTAATTTGCTTTTTCCTATTGTAACAACTAGATGAAATAGTTTACTAGTAACTTTAGGAACTAAAGATAAACAAACAAAAGTTCACTTCTGTTGATTTCATGGGTTAAATTTTGTAAGAAACAAAGGTCACCTAGAATACAACTTTTTTTTCGGTTAAAGAGGACAACTAGAGTATTGAAAGTGCATCTCTATATAAAGTCGGATGATAAAGAACAAAATTAATGCGTGTGAATTTACAATATTAGAGCAGTGCAATATTTTGAGAAATGAAAAGGAATTTCTTAAGTTATATAGCAGGTTAAGAAACTGAAATGACATTAAGGGGGTTATGTTGGCTTTTGGAGAGGAGAAATTAAGAACTAAAACATCTAACAAGTAGAAGAAAGAAACAGAAAATTCATGACAGCAAGTAGACAGCAAAAAAACAGAATTTTTCTCATTTTCTTCTACATTTTCATTACAAAATCTTTATAATGACTCTCTCCTCTCCACTTGCACGTTTACTGATTTCTTTACTCTTTCTTCACACCCTTTTTCACTCTAATTTACACAAGACATGCACACGTGCGCGCGCAGGCACATATAGAGCAGAAATAAATAGACAGAAGTCACCAACTCTCCTTGATTTAAGGAAGATTTTGTTTATCTAACTTTAAGATACACCGCTCATTCTTTACTTCTACGATATTATAGACTTTACAATTTAACAAACTCAGAGATATTTCCAGTATTTTGTGACAGCAAATGAGTCACAACATTAAACAGGTTATAGTGATTTGTGAGCTCAATCATCAAATAAAGCGATTAGGCAAAGCAAAGGAAGCTAGGTCTCTGCTGCCTAGATCCAACAAATAACTGGATTAACACATTTTATTACTAAAAGTTGAGTTGAAAGTTGATGTTAATTTTACAAAAAGAAAAATGATTGGAGATATCTTTGAAATTGGAAAGAAAATTTGAAGATGCATACCTTTGTAAAGGACAGAAGTGGTTGCTCAGTTTGGACATGGATCTGTTCCTCCCTCCCTTGCTCTTGGAAGCTTTGAATTTCTGATGCAAATATCTGAATTCTGTCACACTGAAACACCCTCAATGTTTTTAAAATTGGCCAGTTTATAGTATGTCTTCCTGGGAAGAATACGTGAAGTCTAGGCAAACTCCTTAATACTAAAGAAGTTAATTTAGGGAACTCAAACCGAAGTGGGGTTTCTATTCCATCTTCCTCTGCAACAATTTCCTCAATCCCACAACCAACCATCTGAAGTTGTTCTAGATCAGGAAGACTTCTGGCTATAGAGGTTGGAAAGAGAAATTTTAGACCTGGGCAGTCAGTTGCATCCACTAAACAGAGGTTTTGAAACTCAACAAGTCCTTTGGGATCCTCATTCCACACATGCTTCAGATTTGGGAGGTTGTATACTTTCAAAGTTTTTAATTGAGTAGCCACTACAGCATTCGCTTCTTTACGAATTTCCAGTCCTTTGAGATCAAACACCTCTTGGAGAGCATCCGAACCTTGTATATGCAAGCACTCAAGATTCTGAAATCTTCTCACCAAATTGGCTGAAAAGATATTCTGTAGTTCTTTCACATGTCTAATGACTAGTTTTTTCAGTTTGACAAACGAATCTTCACAAAGTTCACTGCTCCATATTGCCTTCACCCCATTCATGTTGAGAATTTGTAATTCTTCCAAGTTAGGGAATGCCACCTGCATCATCAGTTATACTATGTTAACATGCCCTAACACTCTCATTGGGATATTAGCGGGTGATGCATAATGCATAACAAACCCATTCATTCTGCAAGCAATGCTTTTAATGATAGAAAAGCAATATCAAGGAAGTTAAAGAAATTTAAAAAAAAATAATAAGGAAAAGAAACACCTTATCATTGAAGAGTGTAGAGTTTATGTTGATAATTTCACTGCCAGCTGAGATGTTAGATCTCTTGAATGTCCTCAGTGCAGGACAGTCTTCTATCCACAGCTTTTTCAAGGCATGGCATTCAATTGAATCGACTGTGCAAAATTGTGCAAGTCTTGGAAGATCTTTGAGCTTCAAGAAGTCTAGCTCATGGAGTAGCATCTTTCTTGTCGTTTCTTCTTCCAATCCATCCATGAATATTATTTCTTTCATCCTCTCACAATTGCATAACTCCATCCTTCTGAGATGCACAGCACTTTTAACCATTGATGACGACAATATGTATTGTAAATTGCCACAGCCATGAACAGCCAAGCTTGTCAAATTTTTGATGCTAGTGGAAACTTCTAACACTTGACCGTGCCATATATTTTCAATGTCCACTGACAACAATTTTAGGTCCATAATGTTAGGGTAATTAACCTGCAGGAAAAATAAAAGTTCTGTTAATGAGCACATTTGTAATTTTGTTTTGATTTATTTTTTCTTTTTGAGAAAATCATAAATAGAGACTTGCATTGCACTCAATCCTCAAGTCGTAGTTTGTTGATGAGGTTACAGTAAGCTGCTAAGAGAGACAGCATGCAATTTTGTTGCTTTTGGTTATCATATTCATATGATGTGGTTCAATTTCAGAGAGCATATTAAACTTTTAATGGCATCTAAGAACTATTAGATAAAATTGTGATTTGGATAGTATTACTATTATTTAGAAAAAGAGTGCCCATATCACGGTTGCATACCTGCACATTATGAGTTAACTCAAATAAAATTGCACATGGTCCTTTTCTCATGCAACAATCTAAAGTCTACCCAGCAGTGAACTGAAACACAATGCACAACTAACCTTTGGCTCAACAATTCCGTGTGTTGCATTAGGTTCTGTATCTCCCAAAAATGAACTAGTAAATGGAGTTGGACAGTCAACTATGGTAATCTCTTCCAGAGATGGGCATTGCAGGGTACCACTTCCCGAACTCAGATTTGATAATCTGGGCAAAGACTCCAGAGTAATGGATTTCAGCGGTGGAAGTTTGATATCTTCCTTTGCAAAGCCTGCTGTAATGATTTCTTCCACCATTTCACAACATTTCACTGTTAAGTCTTTGAGTCCCACAAGGCCCCAGCACATTGTAGAAGTTAAAATATATCCCAACCCATTACAGTTACACACTTTGAGCACCTTGAGGTTTTTGAAGTCGAAATTCCCTTGAGAAAAATCATCCCAAAGAAGCCTCAACCTTGGAAGATCAATCAAGTGCAATTCGTTTAACTTGGACAGATATCCAACATTTCCACTGGCATTTGGCCTTTCAAAACCAAATAGTTGTTCCACTGCATTGCAATTTGTGATCTCAAGCGTTTGCAAATTATTCAAAAAGGGTAGCAGATTAGATGGAACAGAAACAGAAGGAAATGCACACTCGTCTACCACCAAACAAGTCATATTGTAAAAGAAATTGACAGGAAGTTGGCCAAGCCATGCCTTTTGCAGTTGAGGAAATTCAGAGAGTTTTACATGGTCATGGCCGACGAATCCTACCTGCAAAAGCAAAATGCTACATTAGCTATTAAACAAGAGGGAAATTAATCACTTAAAAAAGTACCTGACTAAAGTTAATGCTGAAGAAGATCAAGGAACAATGGAACTTACCAATTCTCTAAATACTTGTTTAATTGTGGTATTAAGGTCCCCAATCCAACGCCAGTGATCTGTTTCTTGTGTGACATGTACTCTCTTTAGCTTTGGTGTACTGAGGAGTCCCTGAGAGAAAACCTTAATCTTGGGGCACTGTGACACAACTACCCGTTCCAAAGATGGAAATCTAATGATGCAACTTGGTGATGAGCAAAAGCTAGTGAGGCTTTTTAAACAATGAAGATTCAGAGTTTGCAATTTATTGAAAATAAGTTCACTTTGGGATTGGTATTCATCTCTATCATCATCTGCTACAATTTCCGTCACCACAGGAGATTCTCTTACAGTCAAGTTGGTGAGATTGACCATATTTTGAGCAGTAGAGACCGATACTAAGTTGAGCAACCCCAGACATTTGTATACATTGAGAGTTGTTAGATTTTGGAGAGATGCAAAAGATGGAGCCAAGTTGATCAATCCATCACAATTCCAAATATATAGATTTTGAAGATTTTGAAGGAGTCTACAGTCTTCATTCCATAAATGCCTCATATTAGGAAAGAGATCCAGTCTTAACCATTGTATCGAGGCGAGAAGCCCAGCATCATCATCATCAATAACAACAATACCGTTTGGGACTAGCTCTTTAAAATAACCGGGTGCTATATAAAGCTGTTTCAAATTCTTGAATTTTCGAAGCAAATTATAGAATATAGAAAAATTCTCTGAAGCATCATCAGAGAAATCAAGATGCAGAAATTTTAGATTGTCAAATAGCTCAATTGGAAATTGTCCTTCAACCATAGCCATTATATCTTTGGACTTTAGCCCTAATCTTGTCACGTTCTTAACAATCTGAAAATTAATTTGAAAATCGTTCATACATTTCATAATTTCACAACAATCATATATGTTGACATATGTTTAATATAGAGCGCATGGTCTAAAGAAAAAGTTAAAACACTTTAATCTGAACTAAAATACATTTTTAAAACACAACATTTTAATCACATGAAACATTCAACGATATTCATATAGAATAATTAATGAAAATCAAACTTGGATTTTCAACTTCGGATAACTAAGAAAGTTCATAAATCTTTCGAAAATATTCACAGAGTATTTTTTTTTAGCATCATTTCATAGAGTAATTAATAAAAAGGATAATTCAAACAAATTTAAATTTTATCCTAACTTTTAAAACATTTCAGTTTGATCTTTATGATTTATGTCAAATCTATCTAATCTTATATTTTTTGTTTCAAATCTATTCAATTATATTTATTTTTTACCTGACATGTCAAACGTTCTATAGCTCCACTTGGCACCATATTAAACACATCACACTATATATTGAGAAAATGTCATGTCTACTTATATACCCTATTAGATAGATTCCTATTAGATAGATTTGAAATAAACCGCAAACATAAGGAACCAAACTGGAACGATTTAACTAAAGGTTAGGATAAAATTGAAAGTTGGTGAAAAACGAGGATATATATTTTCACTTTTGATTACTCCAATATACTTTTTGAAATAAAATCATCCTTACTGCATATGTCAGTATTAGTGTTAGTATTAAAAATACTTCCTTCCTCTCAATAAAATATAACTTGATAATATTATTCTATCGTTATTGCTATAATTCATAAGAGAAGATAAGGGTAAAGGTATAAAGAAAAATAACATGCCTACTCCAATAATAATAAAGGTTTGAGATGTGTATGCATTTGAGTGGGGCAAATACCTTTGTATGTGAAAAAAGTGGTTGCACTACTGACCCTTCCATGTGTTGAGATTCAGAAGCAAATGTGTTCATTTTCTTACAGTCATGCACAACTAGCCTGTCAAGCAATGGGCATTCTAAAGTATGTTGTGACGAGTAAAAACACCTTACTTCATTTAACATCCAAAGGATGACATCCTTCAGTCGAGGAAATACAAATTTAGGATTATCTGTTCCATCTGCAATTGCTACGAGTTCCTCCACCCCACACTTATCCACCAAAAGACTTTCAAGTTGCCCAAAACCTTGAGCAATTGAAAATGGGAATAAGCTTTTCAAACTTGGACAACCCCGAACTTCAACTCGACGTAGATTATCAAATGATATAATTCCTCCACAAGAATCATCACCATTCTTCCATTTCCACACATGCTTCAAGTTTGGGAGGTGTTTTACTATCAAAGTTCTCAATCGGTTGGCCACTGAGACATGTACATTCAACACTGCTTGGATATCAAATACTTCTTCTAGTATGTAACAATTCTTTACAACTAGTTTGTCCACATTCTGAAATCTTCTCAGCAATTCTGATGAAAAAATGCTTGTTAATTTATTCCCATGCTTTATCTTTAACACTTTTAATTTGCAAAAGGAATCTTCTCGAAGTTCATCTTGCCATATCATCTTCAACTTATGCATATGAGCAAGTAGCAACTCCTCCAAATTAGGAAATGAAACCTATATAGAAATTATTATTTTCATCTTTTAATAACACATCTAAACAGAATATATAAACAGGAATTTAAGTAATTTTTTGTTAAAAAAAATATTCAAGTAACATTCACCTTTTCATCAAAGAGAGTTCCTTGTTCAGTTTGGCTGTTAACTAGCACATCTCTAGTTAATGGAGTAGAGATAAAAGTCTCAAGCAGAGGACAATTCTCTAGCCACAACACTTTCAAGGAGGGACATTCCAATAAGTTAGCAGTGCAAAATCTTATAAGCATCGGGAGACCTTTGAGTTTTAGGAACTCTAATTTGGGGATCAATATATTCCGTTTCCGTGTCAGTTCTTCTAATCCCTGCTCTGCAACTATTAATTCTTCAATCAAGTTGCAATTGCCTATCTCAAGCTTTTTAAGTTGTGCAAGGCCTTTAACCATAGAGGACATAAATAAATAGTTTAAGTTACCACAACCTTCCACTATCAAGCTTGTTAAGTTTTGAATGATTGAAGATGCAGCTTCTTGAAGTTTGTCTGGCCATAGCTTCTCCATATTAATTGAGGACAATTTCAGCTCTTTCATACTAAAAAAAATTATCTGCAAGAGTTTTTTCCTTTTTTAATTTCATGACAAGCTAGGTGACATTATATGTATATATATACTTTATTTAAGGTGTTAAAAGAGACAAGTGGCAAAATATATAGATAGAAGAAAGTTGCAAAACAAACCTTTTTGTTGAAAAGGCAGAAAGTTTCAGATTCCTCGACTTCAGATGTAATCTCTGTAGAGCTTGAACCAGCTATTGGAAGCTCGTGGATTTTGGGGGATATAGAAGGCACCTTGAAGTAAAAACTTTTTAATTGAGGCAGGTACTCCAAAGTCAAAGACCGTAATTGTTTCAGTTCAATTACTTCATCTTTGCCATCAACATCTTCCTCTTCTGAAACAATCTCCTCCATAATTTTGCAGCCGTTTACATCCATTTCTTCTAGCAGCACAAGTCCTCTAAAAATTGACATTGAGAACATACTCTTCAATACATTACAATTCCCCACTTTCAACTTTTTCAGTTTGCTGAAAGACCCTGCCATAATTTGACTGTAACATATCTTCTCCAAGCTATTCAGATTATCCAAAACCAAGGACTCCAATCCAGGAAAAGAAAGGAAATGGCCTCCCATGTCTACTAGATATTGAATTTGATGACAATTTTGCATATGAAGATGCTTTAATTGGGGAAAACCTTCTCTATCTTACTCAAGAAGCACACATTTCACACCCTTCAAGTCATTCAAATATAAATCTTCAGTTCTCTTCAACAAGACTTCAACTCTCTCCAATTCAGAGATTGAATTAAGCATCAATTTCAAGGTTCTTAAAGTTTCAAAATTACCTGACCAGTCCCACTCATCTCCTATGAGTACTCTGAATCTTTCTAGTTTTTCAGAGAATAAATTCAGGAGCAGCATCCGAGAATTGGTGACATGTAAGTCAAGAATGAATAGATTGGGTAGAAGCTTCAATTCAGATAGGCTAGAATTGTTTCTTGCACCATCATCATGTTCTTCTTCACCTTCCCAGTTCACAAAGCTGTTGAGCATATGCAACTCCTGTAACTTTGTCAAGCAAGATAAAACACCTGGAGGGATCACTTCAAGTCTTTGGCATCTGCTCAAATCCAGAAGTTGCAAACGAGTCAACTTGCCTACTTCACTTGGCAACCTAACAATGTTGGAGCCGGAAAAACTAAGGACTTGCAGTTTGTTTAGCGCTCCGATTGCACTTATGTCTTCCAAAACACACCGATCCAGGCACAATGTTTGAAGATTAGCAACAGATTGAAGTGACGAAGGCAATGGAGACAGATGCACTCCGGTTATATCCACAAGTGTCAATTTTTTCATTTTACTGAAAAAACTGTCCGGGATTTTGAGTGACGGATCATTGTTGTACAGTATAAATGACTGGAGGTTTGGGCACTCAAAAACTTCAGGAAACTTGGGGATTTTTTGGCAATACGGCAAAGAGATTGCAGTGTACTGCTCGAATTTCTCCTTCTCAGGCCATTCTTGCAATGCAGTGCCAGATGCTACAATGAACACATTGCGATCCCTAGATGCCACACAGCCTGCGAAATTGTGATCAACATCGTGCATTTTGACTTGGTCATCTTCGTCTCCTTTCAGTAACAAACAAGACCTTTTGAGGTCATTCACCACCTTAAGTAGTCTATTTCTTGATGCTCTGACTGTGGTTCGTTGATTAAATAAGCCCATTCCCATGCTGTACTTCAACAGGTCATCGATGAACACATTGTGAGCTCTGAGTTGTCCACAAAGGAGGAACAAAGACTTCTCTTCGGCCTCCAAATAGTTATAACTCAATTCTAGGGCCTTCACAACTTGAGCTTCAATTCCCTCATTATCGATCCTCTTCAACTCTTCCAAAGCATCATGCCATTCGCACAACTCCTTGTTTCTCAGTGAGGTTGCAACTGCCACTATTAGAACCGGTAGCCCTCCACATCGCCTGGCTATTTCAATAGCTACAGGTTCTAAATTGGGATCTCTCACATTACCTGCCTTCTCCTCGAACAGGCGCCATGCCTCCTCATGCTGTAAAACTTGAAGAAGAAAATGTCTCTGTACACCCATCTGCTCCAGCACATTCAGACTTCTAGAAGTCATTAGCATCTTGCATCCCTTATGTTCATTTCCGTACGGGATTCCTATCTTCTCCAGTGCAAGTTTTTCCCAAATATCATCAAGAATCAAAAGAACATTCTCCTCTTGTTTTAGTCGAGCACATAAGAGACGCCCCCTGAGTTCAAAGCTGTCAACATCAAATTTAAGACCCAACCATTCAGCAATTTCTTGTTGAATTTTGCTTGTGTCTGGATTATGAGTTAGTGTTGTTGTGGCAACAACTCTGTACATCCCATCCTCCTTCACTTTTGCAGTGACCTGTTTCACAAGCGTGGTTTTACCCACACCTCCAAGCCCATAAACCCCAATCAAACTGACATCTCCATCTTTCAAGGCTTCCACTATTTCATTCACAACTTCCACTCTCGAGTCGAACACCTCATAGTCTTTGATCAACTGCAATTCCTGCACATCGACACCGAAGGAAATTCTGTCAAACTTCTTTTCTTTTCTGACTTCATCAATAACAGGTAACGACTCCTTCTTTGCTTTTCTACTGAGAAGGTAGCGCGTCTTCCAACTGGGATTGCACCCGATAAAACACCCACTGTTGGCTCTGCCGTTATCTTCTTTGAGAATTTCATCAGACTCTTCAATGGCTTCATCTGCACTTGTTAGCCACCTGTTTACAATGTCCTCTATCAGTTCTCCTCTGTCTTTAGCCTCCTTGATTTGGTGAAGGACGCTCTGTCTTTCAGCTTTTAGCGACTCAATTTTGGCTTTGAGGTCTTGAATGTGGGTATTGTAATTCCACACGTACCCAATTTGGCGCCAGATTGAATCCACCAATTCCTCCGCAGCTTTTTCTACAATCCTCTCAGCAATAACAGTTGCCATTTCTTGCTTTCTCTTTTTTTTTATCTTTTTGGAAAGCAACCTAACACTCGGGGGAAAAAAAGGTAAATTATTATTCAACCCAAAGATTTATCAAAATTCATTGGTTGTCCCTGGCATTTGTAAAAATCAACTCTTTCCCTACATGATTGATAAAATTCACTACAACCCCTCTCCTTATTTAGAAGGACTTAATAGTTAAAAGTAAAATTAATTTGGTCCTTGCACTTATTAATTCTTAAAAATACTATTTATTTTAATCCTAAAACTTATTTTCTTTTCAAAAAAGTATCTAAGTTCATAAAAATTTATAATATTTGTTAAATTTAATATAAAGTATGAAACTTTTACAAGAATAAAAATAAATTAAATTAAATGATAATTCAATGAAATTATTTTTTTAAACATTCATTAATAATATAGAATCAATAAATCACAAATGATTTTAATTTTAATAATTCAATTTTTTATAATTGCTTTGTTTATAAAAGTAATAAAATCAATAAAATTATTATAAGTATTTTTATACATTAAATCTAATGAGGTTTTAAAATTTTATCATAAAAACTATAGATATTATTCTAATTTTACAAAATTTTTAAAACTAATAAAAGCTTTTTAAAATTTAAAACTAATGAATATTTCATAAATAATATAATACAAGCTAAATGTAAAAATGTTATTTATTTAATAATTTAACTAATTATAAAAATAATTAATATATTTATTATATTTTACTAAAATAGTAATATTTTATATTTAAAAATTTTAAATATAGAATTACAATTTTTATTGAATTTGTTTTATTTCAGTATAATACCAAAAACATTATTTGATTTATAAATTCTATTCATTATTATCAAAATTATTATCGTTTGTAAAATTTTAAAATTTGGAATTTTTTTAATAAAATTTTAATTAATAAAACATTTTATTTTTTATTTTTAAAATTTAGTACAACACATATTAAATTTTAACAAATATTATATATTCTTTATTAAGTTTTATGAACTTATTTGGAAAAAAACAAATTAATGAGTGAAAATAAATTCTATTTTAATGATTAATAAGTATAGGGATTAAATAGAATTTTATTTGAGATACTAAAAATCCTTTTAAAAAAACAGAATGGGGAAATAGTAAGTTTTTTCAATCGTGAGAGAGAAACATTTGAATTTTACAAATGTAGGAGGAAACTAATGCATCATTATAAATTTCAAGGGTTAATAGTAGGGGTACGTAAGCATTTGGTTTGAACTGAACCGAATCAAATCAAACCAAAATTTTACTCACCCTCAAACAGAATCGAATCAAATTATAAGCAAATTCGATTTGATTTTCGGTTTTTTAGAATAAAATTCCAGTTTAATTCGGTTATTTCAATTCAAAATTTCAAAAATATCAACCGAACTGAATTTTAAATTTCATTTCTGTTTTTCAGCTTAGTTTGGTTTTTACTCACCACTAGTTAATAGTAATTTATCTTAAAAGAAATATGTTCAACAAAAAAAAGAATAAAAAAGAAAACAAGAATAGGAATAGTGGCGAGCATATGACTGAAACTGAAAATCTTCTCTAATAATCAACGAAATCTATATTTTCAATTAATTTTACAAATTTAATCGATAAATTTTCATAATAAGTTTGTTGGATTTCTTGTAACAATAAATGTTAATGTCTCAAATTGGGACATCCCAATGAGGGTATTTATGTAATTTATAAATAAAAATATTTGTGTATCCCAAAATGATGATCCATTAATATATATTGAAAAACTCAACAATTTTAAATTGAAGACAAAAATACTCCTATTTGGATGTTCCAAACTGGGACGTTAATCATTATCCTTGTAAATATGGAAATCATATCATATTAATGACAAAAATAATGGACGACCTTTACTTGAATTAATTATGAATGACATTTCCTTTTTTTCCTTTTAACTTTTTTTATATAGGTATTTTCTGATAGTAATATCCCATATTTTTAAATCCAGATTAATTTACAGTAATGACGTTAGTATCCAAATTTTCAGGCTCA
>CANYLF011512681.1:0-11907 GCA_948193215.1 Bocquillonia castaneifolia | reverse complement strand
GCATAGTGCCATCAGGGAAAACATCACACAAATAAGCAAAGTTGGAAGTTATAGCATTGACCTTAGAAATAAAGGCGTCCTCATCCTCAAAGAGGTCCGACATTATTACATCAACTGAATAAAAAGTTTTTAAAAGGAAATCAGAAATAAAGGAATTGAGATCAGAATCTCCAGCAAAGACGGCAGCATCTTCAGCACCCTTCTGAGCATTATCCGGTTCCAAATTCAATCCATCCATCTTGTGAACCAGGTTTTCAGTAATCAATTCTTCCATGATCTGGAAAGGAGTTATAGCACATTCCTTTATGCTCCTCCATCTACATGTTCAAAGTAATCATACAGGCCTCCCTTCATTTGGATTAAGTCCTACATCCCAATCCTTTTCTTGGGACACTTGCCTTTATATCCAAGTCCCTTACTAGTGGTCCGTGTCTTGAATTATGGGAAATTCACAATCCTTTATTGATTCTTGCCTAGCCTGAGTATAGGAAGATAGTTCATCTTTTGCAGCATGGAGTTCACCTACGGGCTAATTTGATCCTCATGAATTCCCATGACTTGAAAGCCTATAGAAGATATTACTCCTTTAGGAGCTGTCCTAAGTACCACTATGGACTGAGTTAGTTCAGTGTTGATTGTCAGAATTCCACTTTCATGTGAGAACTTGATCATCTGATGTAGGGTAGAAGGGACTCCTCCCAAAGAATGGAACCATGGCCTCCCTAGCAAAACAAAAAAGGTCATTGGTATATCGAGAACACTAATATCCACTATAGATTTAATGGGGCCCATTTTGATCTTGGTCATGAATATATCTTCCACACTTCTCTTGGAATCATCATAGGCCTAAATGACCAAATCTGAACGCTTCAAGTTATAAGGTGAGATGTGTGGAAGGTCGGGGTACGTGCCTGCAGTTGGTGTTCAATGGTAATGGTGAGCTGACTCACTAATTTAGGATTTTAGATTTTAGAAATGTGTGGAGCCGCCACTCGAATTGCATCAGGACACTGAGTGACGAATAAAATAGGTAGATTCCTTCGAAATTCCCATCCTTCCTCACTCTAGATGATTTTGGGTTCGGAATAAGTCTTTAATACCAGGAAAATTACCATTTAATTAATTAATAAGGTTATTATTTCCTATAGAGGATAAATAATAATAAAGCGATAAATCACCCAGCAAATAGTATGCACTGGTAGGATGAATGATTTTCCCTAATATTATTTCTATTTGTTTTTTTTTATTTTTCTGCGTTTAGTCCGATTAATTAACCCTCATCGATTAAGTGTTGTTTGCTATATTTGGTGGGTTGCTACTTATTTTAGTAATATTTACTAGATGGATTATTTCCTTATTTATTTACATGCAAAACATTTAGAGTTTATTTATAATATATTTTATTTTATATTATTTTAAATATTAATATTTACACATTAATTATTTATTTATTACCCTAAATAATAAATGACAAGAATACACATACACTTTTAAAGAAAGGAAAGGAGAAATGGCCATTTTTATTTGACTATTTTTCAGGTTTATTTATTAGGAGTCTGATTAATTATTTAAACATATTGTTCTACGTGATTAACAAGAAATTAAATACAGTTAGAAAATCTTACCAATCAATTGATTAATCCTGGAGATGACTTATCAATCGACGTTGAAGCTTTGAACAGTCGACCCTCTGTAAGATCTCCGGGTTTAACATGATTTTCCACCATGATGGTTCGATCGGACCACTAATGAACATTTGATCGAACCTCCACCTAAGGCCTAGGCCCAAAACTCCAAGAATTGCTCCAGACTTAGTCAATCGGTTGTAAGGCTAACGGTTCGATCGATTCATTGATGATTTGGCCAAACCTATATCATGGAGGCAGAAATGGTCTTGACCTGCATTATTACGAAGTTCTCTGAATAAAAAGTACAAAATGATAAATAAAGACCTAAAGTAGCCATAAGAGGTCCTGAATGGTTAAGGAGGTGAGTGGTTTTTGTAATCTAAGTCTCTAAATCAAAACATCCTCATGATCTGTAACTCAAGTTACAGATCACCAAGCTTTAATCCATTTATTTCAATAGTTTCTCCATATCACCAGTGAAGTGCCCAAGAGGGGGGGGGGGTGAATTGGTGTGGAATTAGTAAATAAAAATTACTTTGGTGAATAGATAGAATTTTATAGTGGTTCGGTCCAACTCTTGACCTACGTCCACTTCTCCCAAATACACAATTTGGGGTTCCACCACCACAAATGGATTACAAGGAGATTTAACAGGCCATCTCTAACCTTTACAACAAAGATTTTAAATGCTATCTTCAACCTTTACAATGTGAGATTTTACAGGCTATCTCACGACCTTTACAATGAAGATTTCACAGGCTATCTTCAACCTTTACAAAGAGAATTACAAAGGCTCTCTTTAAACCTAGAGTTTACCAAGGCTCGCCCCAAACCTAGTGTTTTCAAAGGCTAACACCAAACCTACCCAAGTGTTTCCCAATCCTCACAAAGATTGACACTTGTACAAGGAAGAAAGATCACTCAACCCAAGCAATAAATGCTCTAGAGTTCTAACTACCCACACACAATAAATTCACAAATGAATTTATTTACAAGGAAATTTAGAAAAATTAATTGCAAGAGTTTGGCTGTATAAGAATGTGTGTTCTTCTTTTAAACACAATTAAGAGGGGTATTTATAGCCATAAACCCCAAAACTAGTTGTTGGAAATAGTTTAAAAAAGGTTTCCAACTAATAGTTGAATTTTTGAAAATTTCAGATTTTACCGTTGCATTGCAGGCGTGAAATACTCCTCGCAATGGTGAAGTTTGAAAAGTTATTCAATGGTAACTTTGTCTCAGGATTCAGCGATGCTCGCGGAGGTGAAAGATTTTTCGCAGGCGCGACCAACTTGCGTTGATAAGGCTGTGCTTTATGTTTCTTTGGTCACAATTTTGCGGGGGCAAAATAATACTTCGCGGGCTTGACAAACTTATGTAGGTAAAGCTGTGCTTTCTATTTCTTTGGTCACTTTTTCGTGGGGCCAAAATTATATATCGTGGTCGCGATTAGGCTTGGTCATGAAGGCAATTTTCATTTTGCATGCATATATAGAAACATAAGTTTCAGCACTATAAAGAAGACATTGTTCTAGGCGTGCTTCCATAATCGCGGGGGCGATTATGTTCCAAAAAGAAACAGAGAGTTTAGAGCTTTCTGGAGCACTTTGTTGCGGCCATGATTTATTTCACCGCGGGGGCGAAATAACTTTGCGAAGGTGATTTTCAGGTCCCGGGCGTGATTTATGGGTCCGAAACATTTTCATATTATCAACTTGAATTTAATCACTCCTACACACTTGGAAACTTTGTTAGATTTAAAATTAAGGTTGTTAAGCTCAAAATAAGATAGATTATAGGTACTTAGGCCAACAACCAGGAATTCATACATACAATCAGGAAATTAAATGAAGTTAGTTCATGGATTATGGAAGGTTACAGTAACTTAAAAGGAAATGAACAGAATATAAAATATGCTTAAACTGATATATGGATGCTTCGTGGATGGTAGGTTGCCCTTAGAGTTAGTGAATATTACCACTCTCGGATATAAATAAGCTTCTGGATTGACAGAGTTTCCTCATTTGAAAACCCAAAGAAAATAGCTTTTGAAAACTTATTAAAAAGTGGAAAACCATTTATTTCCTCTTCTTTAGTTATTTCTATTTATGTTTTGTATTTTCTCTCTTCATTCTGTTCCTCTCTGTCTCTCCGTCCCTCCTTAACAGTGTAAAAACTTTGGGTATTTATAGGAGAAAAATGAATCACTTTTTAGCAAGTTACTCAACTTGCTATGGGTGTAGGCAGGTGTAGTTTGACACCCTACAGATACATGCATTATGTGTCAAATATGTCTTGTCAAAGTAATGGTCTGGCTGAATCTTTGGGGATCAACCGATCGAATGATCATCAAAGATTCGGACGAACCTTCTCCTTAATAAAAATAAGCTTTGTCCAATTTAGGCCTAGGCCAGGGCTGAAGGTTTGATCGGTTCATCAATGAACTGACTGAATCTTTAATGGGTTAGAAAACACATTTTGAAAACTTTATGAAATCGTTTTCAACCCTTCAACTCATTTCTACAGAGAATAGGGCAACATAGTGGTCCAATCTAGACTGTATTCATCACTGGGCCCCCGAACTGCTTCCACGTACCTGCATCCAAAAATCATGTGTCTATAGTTGCCTCTACTTTTTCAGAGTTTAGCAATGTCAGTCAATCAAATGAATAAATGAATGATAAAGCATACAAACATAAACATGATGAAGGATACATAAAAGGATACTACCCGGGAGGTCAATAGTCATCGCCGAAGTGTCGGAGGTAGTTTGTCCCTTGGGTGACAATCATTGCAATTGTCATAATACTGGAGGTAGTTCATCACTATGAAAGGTTTAGGACACTCTTGTTCAGTCTAGATGAAGATTTTAGGACTTTGGTATCCTAGAAGGTGTTGGGGCTGACCCACGAATGTCTAGGATGCTCTAGGCTAGTCTAGATGAAAGTTTCTAGGACTATGGTATCCTAGAAGGTGTTGGAGCTTCACTCAGGAAGGTCTAGGACACTCTAGGCCAGTCTAGACAAAGGTTCTAGGACTTTGGTATCCTAGAAGGTGTCGGGGCTTCTCCCGGGAAGGTCTAGGATGCTCTAGGACAATCTAGACGAAAGTTTTTAGGACTCTAGTATCCTAAAAGGTGTCAGGGCTTCAACTGGGAAGGTCTAGGACACTCTAGGTCATTCTAGATGAAAGTTTCTAGGATTCTGGTATCCTAGAAGGTGTCGGGGCTTCACTTGGGAAGGTCTAGGATGCTCTAGGTCAGTTTAGATGAAAGTTTCTAGGACTCTGGTATCCTAGAAGGTGGTGGTTTGCTAAATGAGTTATGGATGGCTTACTAATGTCTAGGCTTCTGAATTAGTGAAGGTAACTCATCGTCGCTTTCTAGAAATGGCTCGCTGCCATCAGGATGTTCTGGATTTTTTCTAAAGGTGACCTGCTATCGTCTTATTATTCTGGAATTTTTTGGAGATGACTTACTGCCGCTTAGTTGTACTAAATTTTTTTGGAGGTCTTTTTGAATTTTTCCAGCATGCTTGGCATGGTCAATTTTTGCTTCTAAGCTTGATTGTATCAATTTTAGTTAGACTTGTACTTGTTTGTCACGAAGTTGTAGATTTTTGGGCTAATCTGTAGGATTTGAATTTTTAGGGTTAAAGTGGGCCACCCCAATTTCTTTTTGTAACCGCCAATTTTTTTTCTTCTTCCCTTCTTTGCGTTGGTTGGCTTCCATTTCCTCCTAAGAATTTATTTTCTCTCGATTTATGCCCGTGATTGTCATCATTTAACTAGGTTTTGCTAAACCTATTCTCATTTTCTTCTTCCTCTTATCTCTTCCATTTCTTTTTTTCCTTTTCCTTCGTTTCCTTTACTATGGCCGATGAAAGGGCTCCCATGGAAGGCATCAATTAAGAAGACCCACCAATCCTAAAGGTTGCACCGCCGCCTGTCGACCCTCCTAATCCATTCTTGGACAGGTCTTAGTCCATTTTCAAGATTGATGATTGTGTTTTCAAGCCAAACATTTGCGGGTTGGAGAGAGGAGTAGATGTTCTTCCTCTAACTAATCTGGGAGCTCAGTTGGGTTATTATGCTTCAATAGATGTAAGTCTTCTCATAACCTAGGATCTTTAGTGAACCTCCTTGGCTGTTGATGTATTTTGGTGATTTCTGACATGGGTTTTAGGTTTACATATTCTGATGAATCTTCATTGATCATTCGACCGGATCATTGAAGGTTAGTTCGACTCTTTAGGCTAGTTTCAGTTGACCATGTTGTGATCATGAATGTGATATTTATGAGTACTAGGGCCAATGAAGTCCATTTTGTATTTCTATGGTGGTGTAGTGATTTTTGTGATATGTTTTGTAATGCAGGTACTATTTTTTGGGTGTACTGTGTGTGAGTGTTTTCGTGCAAGTGATAATTCGATAGAATGTTCATTCAGCACGTAAAGGTTCGGATGAATCTTTAATGATCATTCATCTGAATGATCAATGATTCATTAGAATCTATGTCCTGAGACTGGGTAGAAATTGTTTTAAGTCCTAAACTCATTCGTTTTTGAATTGTGATTGTGCTATCATGTGCAAATGACTAATATGTTTGTTTATGACTGTGTTTGGAGGCTTGCAACCTTGCTATGTTTGTTTTCCTTAACTTTTTCACGTGTTTATGCATTTTATGTGTTTTGGCTTGTCACCATCCTTTATGAAATGCAAGTGTTGCTCACTGTGATGTTTCCTTTTCCAAAGGAAATTAGCTTCCTATTTTTCTCAGTCTAGGAACTTCTTTGCTTCCCAAAAAATGTGGGATATGCTTCCTGAGTCTGTGAAGGGGTGCGTGAGGTGGACTCTTTTGATAACCTTTATTAAGTCTCTCCCAAATTTGCATAGGGTGAACAAGACTAGTCACATGGATCATGCTTCCATATATGCACTGATAGTGCGATGCATGTGTAACACTCACACCTTTCAACTACCATGTAGGGATTATACTCTCACACCTGGAGCCTTTGCTTCTATGAATGGTGTTCGCTATGCTGGTAAGGAGATACCTTTTGATGGTGGTATTTACTATGCTTTTGAGGAGGACATGGATGCTTATTTTAGGCACATGTTTGGCAGATCACTAGACTTGCGAGACAATGGCAAGAAGATATTGTACACCAGCATGATAGAGTGGTTTACGACCTTCCCGTTGGTCTGAGAAGGTAGAGAGATTGTGCAAATGATAGTGGAGCCTATCACTGAGGATGGGCATGACTAGATGGCCAGAGTGTTCCTTTTCCACTTGTTGTTAAGCACTCTATTTTTTTAAGAGACTTGCGGTCTGTGGATTAACTTTGTGCCCCTGTTGTGAGACTTTGATCTCATAGGGAGAAATGACTAGGGGTCTGCTGCCCTGGCTTACTTGTATTTATTGATGGACAAGATTTCAATAGGGTACAAGAAGCTGAATGGATGCTGCATGCCATCCATGTGAGTATATTTAGTTATCTTCTTTTCTTTGGCTTAGGAAGCATTCTTTAACTCTTATTTATTTTTTTGATTTTCTGGTTTGGGCCATAGAGACGGGCTTAGTCACAAACTTTCGTTCTGTTGTACTTCCCCAAACTCTACCTTCTCTTCATCGGTGGGGTTCTTCTCACTACACTACCTCATATACCGGTTTGGCTAATCATAGGAAGCATCTGAATGAGCTTACTCATGATAAGGTTTTCAGCAATACCATTATGATTTAAGTTCTGAATTTCATTTTCTAGCACTGACTTGTGTTGATTTTTTTTACAGATTGCCTTCGACTGGGCTAGTGAACTGGATCATCTCCCTGAGTTTGTCACTGTATCCATGGTGAAGCATGACAAAAGGATATTGCTTGAGGGATCTGGTTGTAGGATGTGCTGCCTCAGAGAGAGAGTCATGGAGCAATGCTGGGACGAGAGAGTGATGGTTCCTTAGAATCCTCCTAAGGACATGTTTTGGACCCTCCTAATGACTGAAGATGAGGTTGACCACTGGGTGGTTGGTAAAGTTGCTGAAGATTTTCTTGTTGAGGACCAAAGCTATCTCGATTTCTTGGGGAGCTCCTTCCTGGGTCTTTTACCTATGCCTCTTAGCAAAGCCCATGCTATAAGTCTTTTCTTCTTTTGTTGCTTTATTTCATGCTTTAGTTTTTCCTGATAAAGTTTGGTTGCTTCTTTAGGCTCGTGTGGCTTGTATCACTCTGCCTAACAATATCAGAGCTCTCCGGTTGGTTACTGCAACACCTACTGATCACATTGGGACATCTGCTAATAGGGCGAGATAGGGCATGACTACCCAACCTCTAGATTCACCTCAGCAAGGAGCTTAGTCAGGTCGCATCATTCCCTTCTTTAACTCATACTTGCTAGATTCTCGAGGGCATGTGGGAATAGGTGATCAGGCCTTCCACAGATCATCAGATGGTTATTCATCCAGTACTACTCACATAAGTGCTTCTGATTTTCTCTAATAATTGCTTTCCTTATTGTGGACTCCCATTACTTCCTTTGATTTGTCATAGGTTTTTGTGGAGGATGCAAATCAGCTGGCTGGCATATTTCAAGCTTGCAAGTACTTGGCCATCGAGATGTGTAGGAATTGGTACAACCACTAGCAGCAATAGGATCATGAGATAGCCAGGTTAAAGGCTCAGCTTTATTAGCTGCAGGATGTTACGATAGAGCCTAAGAGGAGGAGTCATCGTCTGAGTCTTCAGAGGCACCGGAATTGGACAGGATTGTCCACCGTGGACTTCACTGATTCATTTTGGCACTATTTGCCATCCTTGAACATTCTCATTCTTTCCACTTTATTGGGCACTTGTTTGGCCCTTAGCTTGCAGCTTCGTGAATAGTTTTCCATTTTCCTATTTATGGTTATGATGCACATGATGCATGTTCCGATAATTTATGAATGTTCTTTTTTCCTTATGTAAAATGTTATTGCAGGAATGGTTTATGCTATCTATTTTTAGATGTATGTATGTATGCAAATCTGTGAAACACGTAATTTTTAGAAAAAAGTGTTGTTGCAATGGTTGATGATTCGTTTGGTTCATTAGGGGCACGTAATGATTCGGTAGAATCATTGGTGAAGCTTCGGCCGAATCTATGACTATCTACATGTTGCATTTTTGCCACCTCTTACTTCTATTGACACGTACGATGCCACTAACCAATTTCTGCTGGCTTCTGTGACTAAGAGGTCTGCTCTGATGCTGCTTTCTGCTCCGCTCAATTTTACCCACCAATGCTCTTGCATGCATGTTTTGGTTGAATATGTATATTTATGAAGAGAAATGCATAAGTTCTCTTTCATCCGTTGCCCTCTTGCTCTTCTTTCCTTTTCTCCCATTTTTGTTTCTGCTTCTGCTGCAATTCTTTGACGGGATAATGGCTTCTTCATCTTCTACCACTGCTTTGATGGGATTCATTCAAGAGTTCCTTAATGATAGTCATGAAAGTGAGGGTACTTGGATATCTTTTCCTTGTCTCATCTTGTTGATTTGAAATACATGAGGATTGATGGCAGTTTTCTCTATAATGCTGCCAAGTTTTGGGATTGCAATTGCCATATTTTTTGCTTTAAAGAGGTGGAGATATGCCCCCTGCCCGAAGAGTTTGTTGCCATTATTGGTAAGAGATATTTTCCCGCTTCTAATCCTGTAGCTCTGCCTAGTTTGGACTTCGACTTCCTCAAATTTATTGTTGGCCTAAGTGCTTTCAATCTAACTTATTTTGAGCTTAACAACCTTAATTAAGTGTTTGACAAAGTTCCCAAGTGTGTAGGTTGAGTTTCAAGTCATAAAATCACGTGTTAAATAATCCAAAAATCATGACTATGATGGTCATTGTTGCCCATTCATCTCCCATGCAATGACCATCGCACCCGGAAGATTTTGGATCACCCTCGCGACCAAGTTCTTTAGAAAGTGTTGAAACCTTATGTCTCTCAAGTGCACTCGATGAAGCCAGATCGCCCCCGCGATTCATGTGTCAAGATGATCAAGGCATAGGTCAAGTGTGAGGATCATGCCCGTGATAGGATCTTACACCCAGGGCCCAAGTGGTAGTAACAATAGCCTTATTCAGGCAATTTAGTCATGCCCGCAACATAGCAATCACCCCCGTGGTTCTAGTTCCAAAAGGTTCAAGGCATAGCTCAAGCATGATGATCACCCACACGATGGAATTCTAACTAGTAGGCACAACCTTATTTACACAGTTTAGTCGCCCCCGCGACCAAACCATCGCGCCCGTGACACCTAGAGGCAGGAATTGGATTCAAGAGTGTATCACGCTAGCGATCACTTTATGATATCGATCACCTTTCCATCACCAACTCCATCGCGTCTGTGACCTGAGACATCGCCCCTGTGATCAAGTATGGATCTTGAGGAAAACTAGCTGTTGGAAGGTTTTATGAATATCGTGCCCATGACCTTGAGCTTGCGCCTGCAATTTGACATCCTATAGAGCATTTAATGCAGATTTTTCTAGTCATTGGAAACAACTTTAGATATGTTTCTAACAACTAGTTTTTGGTATTTTGGCTATAAATACCCATCATAATTGTGTCTCAACTAAGCACATTAATTATTTGACAGCCAAACTCTTGCAAATTTATTTCTCTTTATACTTTAAGCATTTACTCATAGAGTTTGCTCGTTTGTGGGTAAACACTAGAGCATTTGTTACTTGGGTTGAGTGATCTTTCTACCTTATACAAGTGTTAATTCTTTGTGAGTTGGGGAAACACTAGGCTTTGTTTTTGAGTTAGCCTTTGGAAAACTCATTTGTAAAGATTGAAAATAGCCTTAATAATCTTCATAGTAAAGGTAGTGAGATAGCCTTGTAAATCTCACATTGTAAAGGTTAAAGATAGTCTTGTAAATCTCCTTGTAATCCATTTGTGGTGGTGGAACCCTAAAGAGTCTCCTTAGGAGAAGTGGACGTAGGTCAAGTTAGGACCAAACCACTATAAATCCTTGCCTATTCTTCAAAGCATTTTTTAATTTCTAATTTTGCTCCAATTCACCCCCCCTCCTTGGGTATTTCAATTGGTATTAGATACTGGGTGATGGCTTTGAAAGCTTGAGACCTTACTTCGATGGAAGTGACTATCCTTATTGGAAATTGTGTGTGCAATGTTATTTGGATAATGACCAAATCAATGTTTGGGATCAAGTCATAGAAGAATGGGCTCCACTAACCACAACCGTGGGCGAGGTAACAATAACACTTGAAAGAAAAGATTGGGTTGAAGCACATTGTAAAAGCAATAGTAAGAACCATAGAGCTATGTCTATTCTTCTTGGTTCTTTATCTAGAGAAGAATGTGCTAGGGTACAACATTGTACCACTGCCCACTCTATATGGAAAATATTGGCAAACTACCATGAAGGCACAACGGATGTAAAGAACAAGAGGATTAAGCTTTTTATCTACCAATATGAAACCTTCAAGAGGTTGGCCAATGAGAATGTCACCTTACTCACCAACCAAATTCTAGCTTTGGTGGAAGGGCTAAGGAAACTTGGCAACATTTATAATCCAGGTGAAGTCAACAAGAAGATTCTTAGGTCCTTGCCTAGGAAGAAGTTTAAGGCAAAGATTGCTTCACTTGAAGACTCCAAGGATCTTTTCACCATGAGAATCGATGAGATCATAGGTAATCTCCTAATTTATGAGATGAACTATGATGAAGAGACCAAGAAAGATGAAGCTAAGGATGGCCATAATAAACAACAACTTGCATTGCTCTTTAAGAGAGTGATAAGAATGATCAAGGAAAGGGAAGGGTAGGAGGAGAAGCGAGGAAGTCTCCAAGAAGAGTGGCTCCTCATTGAGGTGTTTTGAATATGGCAAGAAGGGGCACATCAAACCGGAATGTCCTATTATCCAAGGAAGGCACAAAAAGAGTTTTAGTGCCTGTCGGAATGAAAATGACCAATCCACATTCTCTTCACAAGAACAAGAAGAGAATGAAGACGAAAGTGAGGATGAAACTGAAAAATCTTACTTTCATGGCCATTGCGAACTTTTCTAATGAGGTAAATATTTCTTGCCAATCATCTTTTCCTTCTTTTAATTTTAATTATGATAGTGATGATTATCACGGCCTAGTTTCCAATATTAGGGAATAAACATTAATCATATCATGTCATTTGCATCATAATTGTGTGTAATGCATTGTATAATATTGATTGCTAGAATAATTTTTGAGAGCATCTAGGTTTATGGAAGTTTGGGTTAGA
>CANYLF011512533.1:0-18464 GCA_948193215.1 Bocquillonia castaneifolia | reverse complement strand
GATGGCAAGACTGAGCCGGGCGGATAGTCTTGTCGGTGGCCACCTGATATTGAAATGAGAAATGTGAAATGATATGAGAAAAAGAAATGAATTGTGAGGAAATGTGAGAATGAGTCATCCGAGTTTGATTTATTGTGATTGTTATGAATTGAGATTGGTTGATGCTTTGTGTAAATGATTTGGTTGTGATATGTCTTAAATGAGAATTGCTTTTAATAGTATGCGTATATGTGCAAAGTATGTGATAATTATGTGTATTGAGTGGTTTTGGCTTAATATGTGCTAGATTAGTCGATTAAATGCTTATTGAGTTGCCAGCTCACCCCTTGGCATATTTTTCAGGTTCGAGATAGAAGTTTACGTGCATCTCAGTAAGAGTTCATGTGGCCAGTGGATAACGAGCATCTGATGCATTTGGATAGGCATGTATATGTGTATGCATTTGACTTTCAATTTGTTAATTGATAAAAATGTGTAATGAACCATTTGAAGTGTTATTATAATTGTAAAAGATTTTGAATAATGATTGAATAAAGTGGGTTTTGGTTCAATAAATGTGGATGAAGTTTTCAATGTTTCTTGGATTTAAACATTGTTGTATTTTTATGTTCGAAAAGTTTGACATATATATATATAGTGTTTTTGAGTTGGTTTTAAGTATGGTTTTACGGAGGAAATGCAGAAATACTGTTTTTAAACTGTGTTTTCTGTTTAAAAATTTCAGATTTGTGATTTTTGGCTTACAACGATCGTTGCACTATTCACAACGATCGTTGCTAAATTGCAACGAGCTCGTTTCTAATTTCCCACGAGCTCGTGTACCTTACTGGAAGTTTGGCTGATTTTCGTGATTTTACAACAATCACTGTTCATTTCACAACGATCGTTGTACTATTCACAACGATCGTTGCTATTTTTAAAACGATCGTTGCACCCTATTTTTAAGAGAAAAATTATTTTCGAAGGGAATTTTCAATGGGATTTGAAATTTATGATTAATTACTATCAATATGTATTTTAATACGTATTAAATGGTGTTAGATTCGGGTCGTGACATAAAGTTTTTCAATGCTTTGCAAGAAAAATCCATTTGAAACTTACTTTAATGGATTATTCTTTGACTAACTCCTAAGGACCCAAGCACATTTGGGTACCAAAGAACAAATAATTTTTTTTGTCTTGTAGGTACTTTTGGCATCCCTAACGATCATAGTACAAGTTCAAATACATTTGTGGATGCTCAAGTACAATTTGGGAAAGGCAACAAGACTCTTCAAAAAAGGGGAAGTTAAGTTGAGAGGGAGTAAAATGCTTCTTGCAAATATTTTGATCTACTCAAGCTAAGCATTTCCCTTTCATATTTCTCATCATCATCATCTTATGCATAATGTATTTTCTTTTACATCTTTTTAATGATGATTGAATGAGTTTCTTTTACTTGCTCTCTTTTGTGCTTTTTGAGTTGACAAAGGGGGAGAAATCTCCTTTTTCAAAAACCTGGCACAGGTTGAGGGGGAGCAATTCCATCAACTCACACACTTAACTCCTTTGTTTTTAAGTTTTTGAACTTAGAAAATGAATTTTTATTTTTTGGTTGTCAAACTCAAAAAGGGGGATATTGTTGGCTTTTGTGGCATCAATCCATCTTATTTTGAGTTTAACAACCCTTTATCTTTGTCTAACAAAGTTCCTAAGTGTGTAGTTTTTCAACCAAGCTAGTTTTGAATGACTCCTGTAAATTGCGCCCGTGACTAAGGGGAGCCGCACCCGTGGCTATATATCGCGCCCGCAATGTGAGGATCGCCCCCGCGACCAGCGACATAGCACCCCCGCGAAAAGGAAATCGCGCCCAGACTTTTTGGTGAAAACTTAGAAGGCTTTTGTGCACCTAGAACCACATCCACAACATAACCAAATCGCACCCACGATTTGAGAAACAGAGCCCTTTTTTCTGAAGGCTCGAGGTTGCACCTGCGATGGAATAAATCGCCCCATGATTTGATCATAAAAGAAAGCCGCCACTCAAGCCGCTCATCCAAGGCAAGCAAGCCACTCCTTCAAGGCCAGCTAGTAGCTCCGTAAAAGGTGGAAGAAGTGGGCAAGTGAAGAGTGAGTGCTTCAAACTCAAGATGGAGCAAAGTGATAGGCACAAGGGCATTAAGGCTAAATGGTATGGAGTTAGTTCTGGATCCGACATAAGCATTCAAAGTGAGAGAGCCAATCTTTACTTCATGGCCTTTGAGGTTTCACATGAGAAGCTGCTCTCAAAAGGCAATCTAGCCGCTCTCTAAAAAGACATCTTCGCACTGTGGACTACATCACTCTTGCGGTTTGATCAAAAGAGAAGTCGCTCCTATAAGGCAATCTAGCCGCTCTCAAAGCATCTTCTGCCCAGTGATATCGTGCCCATAATTATAGATATCACACCCACGATTTGATCAAACAGAGAGCAGCTCTCAAAGTCATCCTCTGCCCAGCGATTTTGCACCCATGGTTGGAGATGTCGCCCCCGCGACATTCAATGGAGTCCCTAAAAAAACTAGCCGTTGGACAGATCGTGCCCGCAAACATCCACCCGCACCCGCGACCTGACAGTTTTCAGTCCTTTTGTTGAAAAAGCAACTAGCCGTCAGAGACACACTTGGTGTTGTTTCTAACAGCTAGTTTTGGGTATTTTGGCTATAAATACTCATCATAAATGTTCTTCATGTAAGACCATTAATTCTTTGATAGCCAAACTCTTGTAAACTTATTTTTAATCATTTGTAACTATTTGGTTGTTTAGTTATGGGTAGCTATAACTCTAGAGCATTTGTTGCTTGGGTTGAGTGAATTAGTTATCCATGTACTAGTGTCAATTCTTTGTTAGTTGGGGAAACACTAGGGTTAGGTTTGGAGAGAGCCTTAGAATTCACTTTATAAAGGTTAAAGATAGCCTATTGAAATCTTCATTGTAAAGGTTTGGTGTTAGCCGCTTGGAAACACTAAGGTTTATGAGTTAGCCTTGGGTAAAACTCATTGTAAAGGTTTGGAGTTAGCCTCTTTGAAACACTAGGGTTTGTGAGTTAGCCTTGGGTAAAACTCATTGTAAGGGTTGGAAATAGCCTTGTAAATCTCCTTGTTATCCTTGGTGGATAGTGGAACCCCAAATTGTGTATTTGGGAGAGTGGATGTAGGACAAGTTGGGTCCGAACCACTATAAACCTTTTTTGTTCTTCTTTTCTTCCCTAATCCATTCTTGTATCTTTTTTTTTTAATTTCTAATTCCGCACCAATTCACCCCCCTCTTGGTTTCTACAACATTAATAAAACATGCAATGCGTAAAATGATATGAAGATGCAATGCATAAGTCTTCTCCTCCTTTGGCTACATCAAAAGGAGGGGTCTTCCATCCAATCAAGCATCGGGAGGAGGTTGAGAAGATTCACAAAAGCTCATAGGTTGAGAAGATCCACCAAAGCTCATTCCTCAAATGAGAGCCTCAAGTTCATGAAACCGACCTTTCAAGTGATCAAAGTGCTCATCGTTCCTTGTTTGAAAGGTGTCAAACCTCTAATTAAAATTGCTAATGTCCCTCTTATAAGTATGTGTTTGAACTTGAGTTGGAGAGCTCCAAAACTATCAAAGTACTCATCAGAGGTTAGAGGTACAACTTTTGGTTGGTAATTTCTATCTCCCTTATCCCCTTCTTCATCACCTTCTTCACCCTCTTCCATTTCTTCATTAGCTTCTCCTAAATTCTCATATCCAATTAGGGCATTGGCTTCATATATTGAGGTTTCCATGGCCACTACCTCTCCTTGAATGGCATTAAGAACTAGCTCATTTTCCTTCGTGACACTCGAAATGGTCTTCAAACTTCTATTGGCTCCACCCCAATACAAAAATCTTTTTGTCTCCTTGATGAAAACTAAGTACTCCTCCTTGGTGAAGATAATCCATGTCAAAGGAGTAAGTAAAGGCAATCTCCCCATTGTTGATCTCCTTTAGCTCCTTGATTGCATTGATTCTAAGGGTAATGTAGGAGACAAAGGCACCAACATTCATCTTGGCATCCTTGGAGTTGGTGATTTAAAGTAAGTTGTCGATGAAGAACTTAGTCATCCCCACTTTCTTTCCCTCTAGAGCACACCACATAAAAAAACAAGTTCATTTTGCTAACTTTTTCCACACTTTCCCCCTTAACATTTACAGAGTAGGCAATGATCCTTTGTAGCAGCCACAATGGAAAAAATGAAAGGTAAGAGGACCTATGCCTGCTGCTCTCCCAAGCTGGAGCATTTGTAGTCACCTTCACCCAAAAATCATGGGCATCAAACTCATTCGAGTGGGTAGTGTAGCGAATGGTAGGGAGATTGAATACTCTAAAGAAAGACTCATAGCGGAGGGTGTATTGGTTCCCTCGAATGCTAAAATGGGTCGAGTAATGCCCTTTCAAAGCCTTAGGGTTCAAATAAACATAGAAAGTGGCTAGGAATTCACAAGTTAATGCAGGGTCTTGAAGATTAGGAATCTCAGTGAAGGTTTTCTACCCCAAAGCATCAATCCATCCTGTAAACCGATAAGCAATGTTAAGTCTATCCAAAGTACCTTTACAGACAACATGACATGGCTCAAATGGATGACAACGAATCTTTTGCATCTTCTGTTTCTATTGACCAATCATGTTCTTTGAGTTGTGCCAGTCCTTTGCGCCCTAGGCACTTGAGTAGAGGGTTTGTGAGGGAGGATCTTGACTTTCTTGTTGTTGTTGCTGCTGTTGTTGGGGAGGGTTGGCAGAGGAGGATAAAGTTTGAACCCTCTCTGATCTTCTTTCTAGAGGAGGAGGCTTGCTCTTCCCCTTTGAGGGATTAGCAACATGCTTTTTCCTTGGAACCTTTACTTTTGGAGGAGAACTCATGGTGATGAGATGCAAAAATGCAAATGAAAAGTTGAAGATCTTACATTGTGGAAAGAGCGCCCGGGATGCGTTATTAGTTACCGCTGCCCGTCGATTGGTGTCTAATAGTAATGGTGACCTACTCACTAAAATGATTTTTTCACTTTTATGAAAATCATGGAGTCACCACCCAAATTGCATTGAGACCACCTAGTGATTAACAAACAGGTAGATTCCTCAGGAATCCCCATTCGTCATCACACCAGATGATTTCTAGGTTTGGAATGAGTCATCCATACTTGGGGCAATTTCACATTTAATTAAGTAATGAGGTCATTATTTCCTACCAAAGACAAACAATATAAAGCGATAAATCACCTTAAAAGTAGGATGCAATGAATGGGCACGCCTAATATTGTTTCTAATCAAATTTTAGTTCTACATTAAGTCCACTATATTTAACCCAGATTGATTGATTGCAATTGGCTGGATTTTGTGAGTTTCTATTTGTTTTAATAGTAATTAATCGAATGGATTATTTCCTTATTTATTTATAGGCAGAACATCCATAGTTAGTTTCTAACATATTTTACATATATTTATGAGTTAATATTTACACATTAATTTATTTATCATTTACCCGGAATATTGGAATGATAGTAATATACATACACCCTTAAAGAAAAGGAAAGGTGAAATGAATTTCTACCATTTATTGTACTTATTACCGAGTTAATTAATTAAGTGTCCGATTAATTATTTACAAATAGATCTAGGTGATTTATATAAAAATCGTAAAGAAATCTTACCGATCGATCGATTCAACCTGGAGAGGCCGAACCGACTGACCTTGAAGCTTCAGTCAATTTGCTGTTTCAAAATCTTTATTTTCCCCTTGGCTTCGTGAAGGTCCATCCGGACCTATAGTCATTTGCCCAAAAATATATTTGAATTTAAGCAAGCAAGTGGGACACTTGGATGAAAGGTGATCATCCGGACGGACCTGTAATTGCTCCTGTCCAAGTCTTTTTTCCTGTATGATTATATTTTCTTGCAAATTCACAGTATATTAATTAATGATAATTCATACAGATCCTTAAGGATTCACTATGTGTGGTTAAAATAGATTAATACCACAACTAAAAATCTAAGAAAAATGACATTGTAAGGTTTTAAGGATGGAGTTACAGGACTCCATACTTGAATATGAAAGGCTCTACATCTTCCTGGTTTGACAGAAAACTCAAATATGAAGTCATAATATAAAATAAAATTAGTAAGATAAAAATGTAAAAATTACAGAATATAACTTAAAAGAAAGCAAATATGAAAGTGTGCTTAATTAGTCTGAATGTATGGATGGCTCGTCGATGAATGGTTGCTCTCAGAATGGAGGTATATTACTACTTTCGGGTAGAAATGAGCTTCTGGATTGAAGAAAGTTTCCTCGTTCGGAAACTTTATGAAAAACTAGTTACAGAGAAAAATGAGCGTGTGTATTTTTTTTTAATCATTGCCTTCAATAGTTGCCTCCTTCTTCCCCCTAAAAAGATTTCCTTCTCTCTAGTCATTTTTTATCCAACCAGAGTGTACCCCTTTCTCTGTTATATCGCTTTCTTTTTATAGCGTTGAGAAATTAAGGTTTCTCGACATCGAGAATCTGCTTTTCCGAGTGGATGGGGCATGACAGATCATTACCCGTTATCCTCTGTCGGATTGTGCAGACGCTCCATAATCAATCATTTTTTTTAAATAATGAATATTTGGCTGAACATTCAATGAGTATTTGGGCCGGATACTCATTTTGGGCTTGGTGGGTTTTTTAGACTCAAAACAATTTTCTAGTTTATGTGGGCCGTATTAAAGGTTTGGACATATATTTAAATACTTGTTCAGACCATTAATTAAGCAAAAAATATGTTTTAAAAATATTTAACATTTTTGAAATTTTTTTTATTTTCTTCAGCTCATTCCTACAAGAAATTGGGTAACAAAGTGGTCTAAACTAGACTGTATTCATCACTGGGCTCCGGTGCCGCTTCTACGAACCTGCATCCAAAAATTCAGTGTCTATAGTTTGCCTCCACTTTGTCGAAGTTTAGCAATGTTGGATAAACATGAATAAATGAGCGTCAAAGCAAACAAACATAAACAAACCTGTCAAAAGGATACAGTCTGTGTTTTTGGCTCGGGGTTCAATAGTCATCGCCGATAAGTGGGAGACAATCTGGCTCCCTAGATATTCATCACCGATATAATGGAGGTAGTTCGTCTCCCTAGATAGTCATCGCCGATGAATTGGGGGTAGTACGTCCCCGAGGTATTGAAGGTAGCTCGTCTCTAGAACCTAGTGTCTAAGATAAATTTGCTTGGACACCAAAAGTCTAGGATGCTCAGGTTCTGCCAGACGAGAGATCTAGAACGCTTAGGTTCTAGAGATAGAGCCTAGGACACTTAGGTTCCGCTATATGAGAGATCTAGAACGCTTGGGTTCTAGAGATAGAGTCTAAGACACTTAGGTTCGGCTAGACAAGAGATCTATAACACTTGGGTTCTAGACAAGAGCCTAGGACACTTAGGTTCCATTAGACGGGAGATCTAGAACACTTAGGTTCTAGACAAGAGCCTAGGACACTTGGGTTCCGCTAGACAAAGAGATCTAGGACACTTGGGTTCCGCTAGAAGAGAGCCTAGGACACTTGAGTTTCGCTGGACAAGGAGAATCTAGGACACTTGGGTTCCACTAGATGAGAGATCTAGGACACTTGGGTTCCGCTAGACAAAGAGATCTAGAACACTTGGGTCCTAGACAAGAGCCTAGGACACTTGGGTTCCGCTAGACAAGGAGAACTAGGACACTTGGGTTCCGCTAGATGAGAGATCTAGGGCACTTGGGTTCCGCTAGATAAGAGCCTAGGACACTTGGGTTTCGCTAGACAAAGAGATCTAGGACACTTGGGTTCCGCTAGATGAAAGCCCATGACACTAGTATCCTAAAAAGGCGTATGGAGGTGACTCATTGTTGCTTGAAGTTTTTGAAAGTGGCTTGCTACCGTCTTGATTCTGGAGTTGAAGGTGATTTGCCATCACCAGGAATTATTTGATGATGGCCCACTACCGCTTGGTATTCTGGAGTTGAAGGTGACTCGCTATCACCTGGAAGTTCTGGAGCTGCTGGTGGCTTGCTGGGTTTGGGTGGCTCACTGCCGATTGTAGCTCTGGATAGAGGGTAACTTGCTATCACCTTATGTTATTAGAGGTGGCTCACCTCCGATTGTGTTTCTGAATGAAGGGGTAATTTGCTATCACTTGGGATTCATTGGAGATGACTCTTTGCCAGTTGCATTTCTAAACCAAGAGGTGACTTGCTATCACCTGGGTTTTGCTGGAGGTGCATCACTATCGAAGGTGACTTACTATCACCGGGGGTCCTGTAGTCCAGGGTGACTTGCTGTTGCCAGAAATTCTATAGTTGAAGGTGGCTTGTTGTTGCCTGTGATTTTGGGATTCGAAGGTGGCTTGTTGTCAACTAAAATTTTGGAGTTAAAGATGAATTGTTATCGTCTGGAGTCATTCTCTTCCTGAAGGTAGTTCTGATATTTTGAGGGTGACCCGTTGCCCCTTGAGTGTTTCTAAAATTTTTTAGAGGTGACTAGTTGCCCCACAAATTTACTGAACGATGAAGAAGACCTGCTATCTCTTTTGGAGGTCATTGGATTGGTTGGAGGTGACTTGTTGCCCCTGAATTCTAATTCTATGAAGTTGGATTGTCATCTTTCGGATTAATTTTGATTTTGAAGGTGACTTGCTGCCCCCGAGATTTGCTCTTAACGTTCTTCTCAGTTGTAAAAGATTATGATTTCTCTGCAGTGTATGGATGGCTTGTGGATGATTGGTTGCCCTCAGAATGGAGGTATATTACTGCTTTCAGGTAGAAATGAGCTTCTGGATTGAGGAAAGTTTCCTCATTCGGAAACTTTATGAAAAACCAGTTACAGAGAAAAATGAGTGTGTGTATTTTTTTTTAATTGTTGCCTTCAATAGTTGCCTCCTTCTTCCCCCTAAAAAGATTTCCTTCTCTCCAGTTATTTTTTATCCAACCAGAGTGAACCCCTCTCTCTGTTATATTGCTTTCTTTTTATAGCGTTGAGAAATTAGGGTTCTCGACATTGAGAATCTGCTTTTCCGAGTGAATGGGGCATGACAGATCATTACCCGTTATCCTCTGTCGGATCGTGTAGATGCTCCATGATCAATCATTTTTTTTAAATAATGAATATTCGGCCAAACCTTCAATGAATATTTAGGTCGGATACTCATTTTTGGGCTCAAAACAATTTTCTAGTTTATATGGACCGTATTAAATGTTCGGACATATATTTAAATACTTGTTCGGACCATTAATTAAGCCAAAAACATGTTTTAAAAATATTTAACACTTTTGAATTTTTTTTTATTTTCTTCAGCTCATTCCTACAAGAAATTGGGTAACAAAGTGGTCTAAACTAGACCGTATTCATCATTGGGCTCCCGTGCCGCTTCTACGAACCTGCATCAAAAAATTTAGTGTCTACATGCATAAAACAAAGGAGAACAAGGTTGCAAAATCAATTCGGAGATATAAAACCCTTAGAGAGAGAAGGATGTTTGATTAATAGAGAGAAAATGAAAAAAAAATGAAGAAAGTGGAGAGTTTTTTTTGTCTTAAAATGTTTCAATCCTTTCATATGTGAGTGGGTAACTATTACATGCAGTTATACCTACTCATTCCCCTCTAAAAATGTTTTAAAAAGAGTGAAATGGCATGTCTATCCTGAAACCCACAATCGTGGCCTGAAGACCCACGATCATGGCTATACCCACGATCATGGCTCAAACGCACGATCATGGGGTTTCAAACCCATGGTCGTGGGAGCCAAAAAAGGATTGGGATTTTGAAAAACCTTCTTGAAAAGATGCTAGAATTTACTTGAATGAATATATGGACACTATTCATGGATAATTGGCATTAAAGAGGACAAAAATCACATAATTTGAATAGTGATAAATGAAAATGTGAGATTCTTATAGACCATGATTCAACCAATAAAAAAGATGCATAATCAAGGATTCCAAGTTCCCTTTTTATGAAGTTCAGTCGATCCTCATTCAAGGGTTTGGTGAAAATATCGGCTAATCGGTTATTTGTGTCAATGAATTCTAACACAACATCACCGTTTTGGACATGATCATGTAAGAAATAATGTTGAATGTAAATATGCTTTCTCCTAAAATGTTGAATGGGGTTTTTAGAAAGGTTTATGGATCTTTTATTGTCACACCTAATGGATATAGTTGCAACCCCAAAGCCATAGTCCTTGAGTTGTTGTTTGATCCATAAAACTTGTGCATAATAACAACCCGCTGTCACAAACTCCGCCTCAACGGTGGATACGGCAACCGAAACTTGCTTTTTACTACTCCAATAGATTAGACTTTGCCCAAGTAGTTGATAAATACCCGAGATACTCTTCTTATCAAGAAGGTTACCAGAAAAATCTGAATCTGAGTAAGCTAGAAGATTAAAGGAAGCATGTCTCGGATAAAAAAGTCTAAGATGCAATGAACCATACAAATACTTCAAAATGCATTTAACGGCATGAAAATGGGACTCTCTAGGTGATTATTGAAATCTAGCACAAAGACAAGCTCTAAACATGATATCCGGTCTACTAGCGGTAAGATAAAAGAGAGAGCCAATCATACCTCGATAGAGCTTCTCATCTATCGGTTTCCTGCTATAATATTTGTTTAGCTTGGTGGTTGTTGCCTTTGGTGTCTTGCTATTTTTGCTTGAATCCATCCTAAATCTCTTAAGGAGTTCCTTTGTATACTTTGCTTGGTTGATGAAGATACCTTCCCCTGCTTGGTTGATGAGGATACCTTCTAGCCCAAGAAAGTATTTCAACTTCCCCATCATACTCATCTGGAACTCCTTAGTCATGCAATTTGAGAATTCCTCACACAAAGACATATTAGTAGCACAAAATATAATGTCATCTACATATATGTGCACTATAAGAATGTCCTTACCTCTTAGTTTAATGAAAAGAGTGGTATCGACTTTCCCCTTTTGAAAATCATTTTGAACCAAAAAGTTGTTAAGCCTATCATACCAAGCTCTAGGAGATTGCTTTAAACCATATAAGGCTTGAGCAAGTTTGAAAACATGATTTGAGAATGCATGATCATTAAAATCCAGAGGTTTCTCAACATAAATTTCCTCATCTATGAAGCCATTAAAAAATGCACTTTTAACATCCATTTGAAAAAGTTTGAAATCCATGTGTGATGCAAATGCAAGAAGAATGCAAATGACTTCAAGTCTAGCAACTAACACAAATGTATCATCATAGTCAATGCCCTCTTCTTGATTGTATCCCTTAGCTACTAGTCCAGCTTTGTTTCTAGTAATGGTACCACTCTCATCAAGTTTGTTCTTATAAACACACTTGGTACTAATAATAAAGCATTGCTTAGGCCTACGCACTAAGTTCCACATCTTGCTTCTCTCAAATTAATTGAGTTCCTCTTACATGGCAAGTACCCAATTCTCATATATCATTGAGAGCTTCACTAATGTTCCTTGGCTCAATTTAATAGATGAATGCTAGATTGTTAAGGGTTTTGAGTTTGAGTCTACTACTTACCCTTCGTGAAGTGTCACCAATGATGAGGTGCTTTGGATGATCTTTCGTGAATTGCCAATCCTTTGAAAGGTTATGGATTGAGGATGATGGAGCTTGGAGGTAAGGTGGAAGTTACCCATTGCTTTGTTGTTGAAAAGGACTTGCTTCTTCTTCTTTTATACTTTGTTGAGGAGCAACTACCATTTGCAAATTGTCTTGACTTGTTCCACTTGATTCTCCCTGTTCTTTGCTCAAGTCAAGTCCCTTCTAATCACCTACAAGATTTTCAAAGCAACCTTTCTCGAATAAAGCAAGTTGGACTCATCAAACACAACATGCATACACTCTTCTACAACTAAATATCTTTTGTTGAAGACCTATAAGCTTTGCTAGTCAAGGCATAACCAATAAAGATTCCCTCATTGATTTTAGAGCCAAATTTTCCAAGGTTGTCTTTGGTGCTTAATGTGAAGCATTTACAACCGAACTCTCTAAAGTAGGAGATTTTGGGGTTTCTTCTCGCCCATAGCTCATAAGAAGTTTTGTTAGTCAAATGTCTTTGATAAACTTGGTTTACAATATAGCACACGGTGTTAATAGCTTCGGCCTAAAAGTACAAAGGCAAGTTGTAGTCCTTGAGCATTGTTCGAGCCATTTCCACCAAAGTACGATTTTTCCTTTCGACTACCCTATTTTTTTGGGGAGTCCTAGGAGAAGAAAATTGATGAGAATTACCACTTTCATCACAAAAACCTTTGAAATTTTGATTTTTAAATTCCCTTCCATGATCTCTTCTAATAGTTGAAATTCAAACACCTTTTTCATTTTGAACATGTTTTGGAAGAGATTTGAAAGCATAAAAAGCATCATCCTTATGAGCTAAGAAGTATACCTAAGTGTACTTAGAGTAATCATCAATAATCGCATATGCATAGTTCATGTCACTCAAACTAGAAACTCTTGGAGGACCAAACAAATCCATATGCAATAATTGTAGAGGTCTAGTTATGCTTATATGATTCTTAAGTTTAAAGGAGGACTTGGTTTGCATCCCCAGTTGGCAAGGTCCACAAACCTTATCCTTAGAGAACTTGATCTTAGGTAGACCAACAATAAGGTCATCGTTGCATAAATCCCCTAGGAGTTCTAGGCTAGCATGACCTAGTCTTCTATGCCACAACCAAGAGTCAATGTTAATAGACATGAGACACTTAACATCTTGGTTTGCAATGTCCTCTAGGTCAATTATATAGACATTGCTAATTCTTTCTCCCTTGAACATTACCTTGTTATCCATCAAATTTGATACAAAGGCAATGCTTAGAGTCAAAAGTTACTCTAAAGCCTTTGTCACACAATTGACTAATACTCAAGAGATTATGTTTTAGTCCATCAATAAGTAATACATCATCAATGGAGGTAGTGGAGTGAGAGTTACCTATTTTACCAATGCCTATCACCTTTCCCTTGGCATTGTCTCCAAAGGTCACATCTCCTCCATTCTTTCTTTCTATGGATATGAAGCTCTCCACATTCCTGATCATATGCCTAGAGCATCTGTTATCAAGATACCACTTGTTGTTCTTGTATGCTTTGAGACACACCTACACAAAAGCAAACTCAAGTTGGAGCCTTAGGTACCCACTTATATTTGGGCCTTGGGGGTTTATAGCTACGTAATCCATTGGAAAAAGCTTCAAATGGATTTTCCTAATATATTATCTATTGTTTGTATGCCCATGTTGCATGCAATAGCAGCATTGATAAGTTGGCGTTTTATATGCATGAAACTTTGTCTTTGGAGCATGAGAACCTTTCTTACCCTTTTAAGCCTTTTGGAATTTGGGTTCCTTGGGTCTCTTAGAAGTTGACTTTTTAGGTTCCTTGTATGTGTGGGGATGATCATGAGGCTTGGCCTTAGGATATGGTTTAGAAGTTTCACCTTTCTTCAAAGTATCCATTTGAGCATCAATGTTAGAGTTTGAGGAGTTGAAAATTTCACAAACACAATGGTTGATTTAGGTGTGGAAGTGAATGATTCCTTATACCCTAAACCAATCTTAATTGAAGGAAATCTTTGGGACATAAGAATATTATCCAAAGTTCCCTTTTCCTTCTCAAACTTGGAGATGGTGGATTTTAGATAACGGACTTCTTTCTTCGATGAATCATTCTCAAGAGTAAGATTCTTCATTGAGGAATTTTCGATGAGACTCTCTTGGAGTGTTTTCTTAAGTTCATCGTTGGATGACTTATGTGTTCTAACCAACATCTTCAAGTCACTTAAATCCTTCTCAATTTTTGCATTATTTTCTTTGTAAAATTTCAATTTTAAAAAATATTGATTGCACTTAATTGAGAGGGTTTCAAGAAATTCCTCACTATTGTTTTCAACCTCATCACATTCATAATCATCATCACAAAACTCAAGAAGGGAAGTAGGATCAATTACCTCTTTAGAATGGTCTTCAAAGGCCATGAGACATAGGTTGGTGATGTTTTCCTGATCTCTTTCCTAAATTTCCCTAGGTGCATCCTAACCTGCCTTGTAGGCTCACCTTGGCTCTTTGTCTTTGCTAGATGAAGAGGTGCCCTTCTTTTTGAAGCGGTAGCATTCTAATTTGATATGGCTCGATTTGCTCCATTCATAGCAAATGAGTTCATTCTTCTTAGAAGCTCCCATTACCTTCTTGCAGAGCTTGTATTTTCTTCTTCCTCTCTTATTTTTGAAGGTCGTGAGAACATTTTGAACTTGCTTAGTAATCATAGCTAGTTCCTTCTCTTCCAGCTCAATCACTTCCTCTTCTTCCTTTTGTTTGGTTTCTTCATCTGAATCACTATCTTTTCTATCATCCCTTATCTCCCTAGTGCTCCTTACCACCCTTAGACCAATGTTCTTATGCTTCTCTTCATTGATATCATCATTATTCTCCATTTCATAAGTGAGAAGCATACTAATGAGTTCATCGGTCCTAAGAGTAGCAAGATCATTGGCTTTCTTGACGGAAGTAAATTTGGATTCCAATAACTTTTTAGAAGAGCTCTAAGGATATTGTGGTTGACATCCTCCGGAGAGTAGATCTTCCAAAGCTTCTTGAGGTTGGTCACTATGTCCATGACACAATCGATCATCTTCATCACACGTTCATTTGCCTCGCGCTTAAAGGTCCCCTACTCATACACCCACATTTGGCATTTTTATTGCCTAACTTGGGTGGTTCTTTCTTGGTAGTTCATAAGTGCTTGCCAAACATCCTTAGTAGTATCACATCTTTGAACTCGGCTACATTCCTTTCTTGATAAGGAGCTCAAGGGGATAGTGACAGCCCTACGATTCTTGCCATTTGCTTCTATCTCCTCGATCCACTCGCTCCTTGGCTTTGGCACATTGACACCATCAACTTCCTTTATAGGTGGAGTTCACAATCATCCAAAGATTCACTTGATCACTATCAAGGTAGAACTACATCTTATGTTTCCACAATGGGTAGTCGGTTCCATCAAAGAAAGGCTTCAAACTATGAAAATCGCCCTCTGATGCCATTGGATCTTTAACTCAAGCAATAAAGAAAACACAAATGAGCACAAGCTATGATACCAATTGAAATCCTTATGACACCTAGGGGGTGAATAGATGTTATATGGTTAATAAGCCTAAAATGAAAAATAATTATGGAATAATTATAAACAAGAACACACACGATTTATAGTGGTTTGGGTCAATAAGATCTCGACATCCCCTTACCCAAAACTATTGGGTTTCCACTATAATCAAATATCACAAGTGTTTAAGGCCTACACTCAAACTTACAAGTGATTTTCCTAGGCTAATCACTAAACCCAAACCAACCCTTAGTGATCTTACACATTAAGTCCCTTAACCTAAGATTTTAGAAGGCAAACTCTTTAACCTTTAATAAGATAAACCTATCTTTCAGCCCACACAAAACCTATCTAAGATTGCATAAACTCACAGAGCACACAAGGCTCAAGAAACAAGAATCAAATAAATGTTTTCCTAGAAAAGCTTCAAAGACTTAACAGAGTGCTCAAAGGGTTTCATTTCTTAATCTCAAGTTGAGTAACCCTAATGAGGTGTTTGGGAACTCTATTTATAGCATCTAATGAGTTTCTAGCCATTCAGGTAATTTAAAATTCAAAAATAGACGTTCTTCAAGTAGTATAAATCACTTTGGCAGCTTCTGTAACGACACTAACGATCGTGGTTCCCAAGCCCATGGTCGTTTGTGCCTACTTGTTAGTTGGAGAAGTCTATTAGAAAGGCTAACTTGGCTATATTGAGGAAAGTGGCACCCTAGCCCACGATTGTGTGTTTGGCTAGTGTGACGTGCCTATGAGCAAAGTCATGGTAGTGGCTAATGGCTTTTGGTCCTAAGATTTGCAAGGCTTCTACTTTTTAAACCCATTATCATGGGCAAGGAAAACACATGATCGGGGGGTGCTTGTTGGAGCTCGTGGGAATGCTTTAAACTTCAAGGTGCTTATGTGCACTTGACTTACGATCGTGCACCAAGGCCATGATCGTGCGTAAGCAATTCACAAGATCGTGGTCTTGGCCCTACGATCGTGGGTTTTGCCTTGTTTTAATATGCTTGATAGATTCCTGAGATATGGCTAAGTAAAATGATTAGTTTTTTTTTTGACTTAGGGGGTATTTGTTTACATCAAAAGGAGTTTAGGGTCAACATAATTAACAATCATTATTTCCTTACCATTTGCATGCAGACATGACAAAATGATTTTCTAGTTAACAAAATCAAAGTTAATTTTAATTATTACGATAATTTTAATTATTACAAAATTAACATTAATTATAGATTTTATGCAAAGGGTTATAGAAAACACATAAAAACAAGTAAATAATCAATTAAGCATAGGGTTTCTAATTAATTTTACCTAATTAATTTCAAAATAATCATTTAAAATTCATTTCATGCAATTACATATCATTTTAGGTCAAAGAAAAGTTTAGGAATACATGGAAATCGCTAAAAATCCAAAAATCCCAACTGCTCAGATTGCATTGACATTGAGCATCATGAACTCCTACAACACTAGTCTACACTATCTCAACGCCAGTGTACCATACAAATGCCAGTCTACATTGGCGTCACAACTCCCAATGACACTCTAAACTAGTGTTGAGCATAAAAATAGGCTCCAACATACTATACCCTATAAACGTAGAAAATCAGCCAAAATTCACAAAAACTGAATTTTTTGGGATATAATCATCTTGAGAGTTATAAAACCAGTTTAACTGCATATAATCACCAGAAACATTCAAGAATGATGCAAATAATGGCAATCCTGATAAATATGTCATTTCTAATCACAAACCTAGATCTACCAAATCATACATATGAAATCAATTCAAATTAATTTCCTAAACCTAATATAGAATCACATGCATCTCACAATAAAAATATAATAGTTGCAACCCTAATCTAAGATCACATGCATATTATAATCACATTTATATTATAATAAAATGGATTATCTAAAAAATGACATTTATCATCCTAAAACTAAGATAAAATATTCTAATTGGTTTGAAACTTGATAAATAGCTTCTGATAATTATCCTAAGGATAACTAAGGTTTTAGGTTAGAGTTATTAGTTAAAAACACTTAAAATCAGATTAAAAATCAAATTTGGTCCTCAACCTAGACCTTTCTAGCGTTAATTAGGCCTAAAGAATTGGCTCGAACACTAGTATACAGTACCTCAACACACCATTGTACTGTGGCATTAGAACTTGATGCACTTGGGCCAACACTAGTGCATCAGGATGAGCCCACTAGACATGCGTTTTGAAATGTTTTTACCAAATTGAGGCCCTAAATGGTCGAATTGGAAAATTTGTACTAGAGAAAAAATTTGGTGAAAAAGATGAATTTTTATTTAAAAATATAAATTCTGAAGTTAAAACATTTTGAGATGAGGAATAACAATCAACTAGGAATCTCAATGCTTAACTCTTGCAATGTATGTATGTGTAGTCATCATAGGGTTTCTAGGCCACTTTAAGATAACATGCGTTCAAAAAATAAGAGTCAATAGTTTCCTCCTTTTTGTTGGAGGTCTGAAGTATTAACCAATAATATTAAAAATGATGATAAAACACATTATTACGTAATTTGGGAAAAGGATATGGGCTTTAACGCCGAAGTGCAAGACACACCTTGACTTTGACCTAGAACCTTCCTAGTGTGGCGTCATCATCTTGGTTAAGTGACATTTCAGACACAACCTTGACTTTGACTTAGAACACCTAGTGTGACATCATCATCTCTATCGAGCTATTAGTAACTTAGAGGAATTTGGATAGCCATTGTTGTGTTGATAGGCATCGTTGGATTGCTAGATTGAAAGCCGTCGCTAGATTGTCTGAATTGATAGCTGTCGCTTGATGATGCAACCAAGGATGCCATCAAAGTCATGGAGCAAGGATCCTTTAGCATATGACGGACCAATGACTCGATTGAGGACTAAGAAGTTCAAGCACGCTTTGAATTCTTATTTGGAGCATATTTTGAAGATATCTAACAATGGAGTATTTAATGAAGACATTGACTTGAAGATGGTGAATTTAATTGCTCTTAATGAAGCATGAAAAATGCTTAAGTCAAGAACAAGGCAGAAGCCTCTTTTCAATAAGGCGTGACCTCGTCTTACACCTGGCAGACTTCATAACAAGGCAGAAGCGTATCTAAAACAAGGCGTGACCACGCCTTACAACTGGCAAGTTTCTTACAAGTCAACAAGTCAATGCCGCATGTGTGTAGGAGATGGGCAGCCGCATATTTCTTATTTTTAGGAGTTATTTGTTTCCTTGTTGCTTTATTTTGTCAATTAGGAAGTTATCTTATTCTAGGTTTCCTTATGTAACTT